>JAXQQM020081231.1:0-168779 GCA_034641835.2 Pinus albicaulis | reverse complement strand
GGCTAAATTTTCTTGGCAGCCTTCAAGAAACAAATTCAGGCCTAAAATTGTTGATACTTGAAGTCTGTTGGTAAGATCACAAACTATTGATTGGTTCTACATACTCTTCATCCTCTCTGCCTCTGATGTTCCATGAAAATCCTAATCAAATATTGCTGCATCCTCCTCCTTTTTCCTCTCCCCTCTTCCACCTTTCCTTCGTTTCTTCAAGTCTCATTTCATCCATAAAACAAACCCATCAAACCCTTTTATCTCCCTTATTCCTCCATCAATCTCATTTCCTAAGGTTAAAAACCCACTTTTTGACCTATCGGAGCCTTTCTCCTCTTGCAAAAATCATTAAAAAACCATAGAAAAACATACGTTTTCTATGCGTTAGGCTTTAGCCCCTCAGGCTAAGCCCCTGCTTTCTCTCCATCCATATGTCCCCCCGCCAGAACCGTGTGCTAAGACCGCCAGGCGCTTAACCCTCAGAAATAATTTATCACCCGAAAACATTGAAAACCTTTGTAAAATGCAAAGTCGGGTTTATTTTATTTTATTTCCCACCAAAGAAAATCATATTAAAACTCCGCCGTCGATCTGTCCCACGGATCAACGGTGCGGAGTGTACCTGTCATCTGGTGGACCCCCCCCCTTTGCCGCGCTGTTTTCTATTTCCACTGGTTTTGTGCCCGCACCACCTTTCGTCCGGGAGCGGTTTTATACCGTCGGCCAGCGATCCCACACGCTGGCCGACACGTGTTCTCCACCTCGCCCCGAAAACCGCCGTGCCATGTCTATTGCCCGCGCGTTAAACCTCGTCCTATGGCCCCGCAGCGGGATTCATCCCCGCCGTCGGATCTGGGCCCTCCCATCCGACGGTCCCTGATCGCCGTTTCCGCTCACCCTTTAACGAACTCGCCCGCCCGTTAAGTCTTCCCCGGCGCATTCAAGAGCCGATCCCCACCGTCGATCTCCTCGGATCGACGGCTCTCATTTGTTCTCCCGATTCCGTTGTACAGTCCACCTTTTTCCCCGTTGACTGTTCAATTTGCTCCCAACCGTTGATCGCGATACGATCAACGGTTCCGATCTCTCCATTTTCCCGCACGACTTCCGATGCAGTCTATCCATATAACGCAGGATTTCCTCATTTTTCTTGTATTTTGTAGGTTTTTAAGGTTTTTCTTCGTATTCTATGAAAATCTAAAGGATGAGGGTGACGACTCCAGACCTTCCGATTTATCCAGGGAATCGATCATACGGAGAAGAACAATGATATCTACAAAGTTTCATGAGCTTTGGTTGCCACACACCCCTGTAAAGTTTGAAGAAAGCCGTCGATATCAGAGCAGAGAAAGAGTATCAGATTTTGAAGACAAGAGTGAACCAGAGCTGTAGTTTTATGGGTAGATTGGCGGGGATTACGGCTAAGACAGTTATCAAAAGCCTAATCCCCGGCTCAGAACACGGATTAAAGCAAAACCTAAAAGTGTTCATCAGACAGATCGCCTCCACCGCCATACTTTGAGGCGAATTGATTCCTCAACCACCACGGTGCCACCTATTGCCTCAGAACGATCAGTCAGAGGCCGAATTTATTGAACAAGATCAGATACTATGCCTCGGAACAACCAAGAAGTTATTTCTGCACCAGATTTTATTCCAGAATATTTGTAGAATAGCCCTAACAGTATGCGGAGCCTCAAAGGTCAACAAAAGCTCTCTTCGAGCTTACTTCTTAAGTATAAACACATTAATGCAATGTAACACCTGTAGAATTTCTTCATCGAACCTCACGGGGTCAGGAAGACATTAATTCTGCATTGATTGTGTTTGAGATCTTTTTATCAGATCTCACCTCCTCATCCTTCTATAAATACTCCAGAAGAAGATGAGTGAGAGGTTGGATTAGTTGGTTGTCAATGTAATTGCTGAAGCGCTGTAGCTGTTTCTGAGTGGAAAACTCTTGACTGTAAATAGTGGTTTCATGGGCCCTTGGAGCTCTGCTTGTAACAAATAGATTAGGTTGTGAAGAGAGGTGAATTAAAACATTGGATTTGAAGATTGTAACCGGTTTGAAGCAATCAATACAAGCTGATTTATGGGATCCTGGTCTATGCTGATGGTGATGTTATTCTCACTGTAACTTGTCATTTATTTCTGTTTTCAATTTGTTTCATTTTCCACTATAAAGAACAGTTTAAATAGTGTTAGAATTTGCTGTATACCAGTGATCTTCTCTGGCTGAAAAATCTTTATCCCAATGTTTTCTTCTTATTGTGTTATTTAGAAATGATTTAATTCAGTCTAAGCACAGAGATGCTGGCGTTCCCTCATCTTTTCGTCACTGCTGAATGTTATTTTTAAATGTTACTTTCATATATGTTGTGTGAGGACTGAATTGAGGAAATCAAAGGTTAGCCCTGAGTCCCTTTCTTGTTTGCTCAACTATTTGTCTGTTTCCCTTAGGATGTGTCAAAAGCTGACTAGTTTCGAAGTACTTATCAGATCTTGGGCCATTCTGTGTTATCTTGGTGATTGTCTTGAAAGTAACTAAGTAAAGAAGGACTAAGATGAGGAGAAAGGTGAGCCCTGCCCGCTAGTCTCTGCTCCAAAGGTTGCCTTCAAGTTTCCCTCTGTTTTTAATCTGTGTTCTATTAGAAGTGTATCAAAGGCTGGCTAGTTTCAAAGTACTTACCAGATCCTAGTTTGCTTCTATGTTTTTCTTAAGTGCCTGGTCAAAGGCTGGCTAGTTTCAAAGTACTTACCAGATCCTGGGCTGCTCTTTGTTCTGCATATGTTAATTCCCTTTCTTTTTGTATTCACCCCATTCCATAAATCAAACTTCAAAGAGATCCTTAGGCCTAGATGACTTGCCCCATAGATTACTCTTGAACCTGGTTGTTTCAATTAAATTCTCTTATGACTCCATAGCCCAATGGATTGAAAACTTGCCATCACCTTTCTTTAGAATCAAAGTTTATTTTTTTCACTTGCAACTTCTCACCTTTGAACCTATTTGCATATAGATCTTTCCGTCTCAGACAGCAACTATGTTCAACCATCTGAGAAAACCAAACAAAACCCTTGGTCTTCATAACTAGCCTAATATCATCCCCCTAAACTTCAAAGACAATATCCATCTTTGTACATATTGGAGAGATCCCTCTCCGGATTCAGGAGGGCTAGATCCTAGAATCCCAAAGTTGGTTGAAATGATGTTAACTCTGTGATCGGACTTTGCCAATCTTGCTTGTTACAGAGACCTAACATGTCTGGCGACTCCACTGGGGAACAAACTTAGAGTCTTTTACATTCAAATCTATTTCAAATCTATTCATAAAGAAGCTTGCGTTGGGGACCCTTACCTAGAATCCTCATATAACATATTGAGAGTAAAAAGCAACCTTTTCAAGCACTACCAAGAAAATGGTAATTAGGATAAAGATCATTTGAATCAGTGACAAACTAGGTCAATCCTAGGATTCTTTTAAGTTTTTATCTAACCTTGGACAATCAGCTAGCTTAGCCATAAGGATAAACTGTCTTTGTTTCACAACCGTAGCTAAGTTTTGAGGCAAAGTTAGGACATTCCTTTAAAACCACAAATAAGGACAATTCAGAAAATACCGAAAACATTTCAGATTGGTAGTAAAACATCAGTTTTGATATCTTGTCTACGTCTTTGATGTGTTTTACCCTATACTCTTAGACAAAGTCTGGAAAGGGCCAGGTAGCCTCTGGATCTCATCCTCTTGGAGGGGGTGACATATCTGGTAAATGCCCTCCCAATCAATCTCTGGTTAGAGTCTGTTGTGCTTTGAGATATCCTTGAGAAGGAATGTTTCACAAACACTGTGGTGGACAGTGCACCCTTTTGAAAACACTCTGAACCCTCCACCTGGCGACTCCACCATCCTAAACAGACCTTAAGACTCCACTGGGAAGAACCCTTATCATTAGAAAATCATTCAAACTCAGTTAGAACACTGTAGGATTCAAATTGAGAAAACAGGTTGGTTAACCGTCTAAAGATTGTCATATCTAGTTGATCCTTTCCTGTTTAGTTGGGTCTAAACATATAAAAATTGTGGCTCCTAAAAAGATTCACACTAGAGCCCATCCTGACCCAGATCCTCCTGAAATAGTTGATAACCCAGAAAGAATTCTTAGGAAGTCCCCCTAGGATACAGTCTTCAACCATTTTCAGACCACCCCTAAGAGCTAATTCAGTCCCTAAAAACCTTTCAGCTCTTCATGAATCACAAATTGACTTATTAAACCCATTTAGAACTAGGTCATTTGGTGATTTAGATCAGTTAGATTCTGAGCCTACACTTTCATCTCCCGAAACCAGTGAGACTCTTGGGAATAGAGAATCAACACCTCCTGATTTACATTTCTTACATAATCTAGGTGTCTTTCATCCGAGATCAGCTCAGAGATCTACTGCTGTTCCACCCACTTCTGTTCATCTTCCATCCACTGTTCAAACCACTCCACTTCAACCCACACCTCCTCTTGTAAATACACCCCCACCACATATCATGGCAGCATGGTATGCTCCCTTAGTCCTTCCTGTACCATTAGTCAATCTTCCACAGGACTATCGGTCCAAAATTCCATTATATGATGCTAATAATACCATAACAGCATCTCAACATGTGGATAAGATGAATGAATACTTTGACAGAAATGAAATTGATAATGAATCTGTCAAAATCAGATTGTTTGCTCAAAGTTTGGGGGGAGAAGTGAGAAAATGGTTTAAAGGTTTAACCCCCCATAGTATTAACGACCTCCAAGCCTTCCATCAAACATTCTTAAACAAATGGGAAGTAAGAAAAAACCCTCTCCAAGTCCTGGCCGACTATAACAATCTCCATAGGAACCCTGGGGAAAGTGTACAAGCTTATTGTACCAGATTTAACAGTGTGTATAATGCACTTTCCCCTGAACTGAAACCTCCTTAGGGATCAGCCTTAAACAAATTCCCTGAAGGGTTTGACCCAGACATGACTTATTCACTCAGAGAAAGAGTCTTTGCAACCCTTGAAGAAATGCAAAGAGGTGCTCTTTCTGTGGAGGTAAACCTCATGGAGAAGAGAGCAAGGATGAAAGCTGAAAAGATAGTATCTTTTAGAGAGGAATCCACCCCTTCTACTTCGAGCTCGAAGATGGAAAGAATGATGGAAGAAATGATGAAGAAAATGAGCATTCTAGAGAGAGCACAAGCAAGTCTAAATCAAAACGCTCCTCAAAATAGAAACCAAAACCAGAATCAAAATCTTAGAAGAAATCAGCCTCCAAACAGACCCAGGGAAGATGATCAGCGGGTCATTCCTCCCTTTCATCAGAACTTTTTAAGTGAGGTTGAACAAACAGATCAAATAACAGAGGAAGATGATATAAACTTATTTGGGGTAGATGATGATGACTTTGAGGTTCATTATGATGAAAAACAAGGTCTGTATACGCCTTATGATGATAGAAGAAATGATAATGAGAATAGCTATCAGAACATGGAGAACGCTGTCATAGAGCCTTTAAGGGAATATGAACTCAGAAGTAGATCTAATCAACAAACCCCCAGCAATAAAACCTCTGAAAAACCTTCTCAAAACAGCACTGCAACCAAGTCTAAAACAATCAAGCAAAAGGACAAAACGGTGGCTGTTGATTCTGGTAATGATAAAAAGAAAGACGCTCAAAACATCGAAAAACAGAGTGCAAACATTAGTAGTACTAGCACCTCAGTTAGTACTCCTGGTAGAACAACTGTTCCAATTGTAGATAAACCAAATCAGCAAGCTGTTATTGCTGATAAAATGGCAGTAAACAGGGCTAAAGTCAATGCTTTGAAGAATCAAAACCTTTTTAGCCTAGAACAGGAAATATCAAAGATCAAAATCTCTGTTCCTTTGACTGAGTTAGCTGCCCAACACGTGTATAGGTCCAAAATTTTGAAGGCTTTAAACTTAGAAGATAACGAAGACACTCTCAATCTTAATGATGACCAACCAGAGCTTATTTTTGGTCCAAAGATTGAAGGAAAGTTCCAAGAAGGTCATGTCCCTCCCTTTTATGTAAGCCTAAACATTCATGAAAAAATTCTGCATAATGCTATGCATGACTCAGGTGCTTCCCATAATTTAATGCCAAAAGCTGTAATGGAAGGCCTGGGTCTTGAAATTACCAGACCTTACAAAGACCTGTACTCTTTTGACTCAAGCAGAGTTAAGTGTCTAGGATTGATTAAGGATCTCTGTGTTAATCTAGCCCAAATTCCAGCTAAATGTTTAGTCATGGATGTTGTTGTGGCTGATGTCCCCCCAAAGTATGGAATGCTTTTATCACGATCTTGGGGGGCTAAGTTACAGGGGACCATGCAAATGGACATGACCTATGCAACTATCCCTGTTTTTAACCAAACTAGGAAGCTTTATAGGGAATCCCACATGCAGTACACAGTGACAAGTCGGGATAGGCCTCAAAACTCCCCTCTCTATGCTATAAACACGAGCCTTGATTCTTTTATCATGTTTAATAATGAAACACTCACAGAACAAATTATTTCAATAGAATCCATGGCTGGAGTAAAAGAGGAGGAAAACAACGCTGAATTGCCAAAACAGTCTATTGTATCTGAAGGTCCTAGCAAATTAAACACAGATCTTGAACTGCAAGTCATCAACCCGTTGAACTTAAAACTTGACAGTCAGAAAGACAGTCCTCAACCCAATGAAGAACTTGAGGAATCAAATGATACAAAGTCCATTCATCAAACTGAAAATCTGCCTCTCTGGACTATGTATTTTGATGGGTCATGCACCAAAACAAATGCTGGTGCAGGTGTCTGGATCACTAACACTGAAAACAATCATACAGAATGTATCTCATGCAAATTAAACTTTCAGTGTTCCAACAACATAGCAGAATATGAATCCCTTCTCTTAGGCTTGCATCTTTTGAAAAATTTAGGTGCCAAGAGAATTGATGTATATGGGGATTCTGAATTAATCATTAGGCAAGTCAATGGGGAGTATAATGCAAATCACCCCAGACTCAGGGCCTATAGGGATGATGTCATTGATCTTTTGAAAACATTTAAGGAGTACACCTTATCTTTTGTCCCAAGAAAAAGAAACATTGCAGCCCACAATTTAGCCTTTGCTGCTAGAACCTGCCCAATGCTGTATGATGACACCTCTCAGATAAAATTCAGACCAGCTATCCCAGATAACAAGAAATATTGGCAGGTATTTGATTGAGATAAACAAATAGAAGACTTCATGCAATTCAGAAATGAGTTTGAACCCCATAGTTCAGATTCAGACTATGATACAGACTGCAGTGAAGAAAATTTTCTTGGCGAAGAAGAACCATCTCCGCAGCTGGTAGATATAAACCTTCAGACTATCACATCTACACACCAAACAGAATTAAGTCCAAAACCTGAAATAGAAGAAATGGAAACTCTGCATTCTAAAGATGATAGTCTGCCCAAGGGTTTGGCCCCTCTAGAAGAACTATTTGATTTTGATGATGTGGCCAACAAACCGAAACTGGAACCTGTAGAAACTGAAGTGGAGGAATGCAATATAGGCAGTGAGGAAAAACCGAGATTGATCAAGCTGTCTAAAACCTTGCCAGCTCACATTAAACTCAAATACTTAGAGCTGTTTAAAGAATTTTCTGATGTTTTTGCGTGGAGTTATGAAGATCTCAAATCCTATGACACTGAAATAATACAGCACAAAATCCCTCTTAAAGAAAACCAAAAACCATTCAAACAAAAACTGCGCAGAATCAACCCTGTCCAGTTGCCATTGGTTAAGAAGGAAATCATAAAGATGCACGATGCTGGTATTATTGTCCCTATTAGATATTCTGAGTGGGTATCTAATCTGGTGTCTGTTAGGAAAAAGACTGGAGAAATCAGACTTTGTATAGACTTCAGGAATTTAAACAAAGCTTCATTGAAAGACAACTACCCTTTGCCCAAAATGGATCATATTTTGCAAAGGGTGGTGGGGTCTAAAAGAATTTCTTTGCTGGATGGCTATTCAGGGTATAATCAAGTCCTAGTCCACCCTGATGATCAATTAAAGACAGCTTTTACTACACCATGGGGCACTTTCATGTATGTGAAAATTCCTTTTGGTTTAATGAATGCTGGAGCAACCTTTCAGAGAGCCATGGACATAGCATTCTCGGAAGAATTAGGCTTCTTCATCATTATCTATCTTGATGATGTAACTGTGTTTTCAAAAACAGATGAAGAACACTTAGAACACTTGAGGAAAGTTTTCGAGAAGTGCAGAAGGTTTGGGATATCTTTGAACCCCAAGAAGACGTTATTTGGTCTCCAAGAAGGTAAGCTTCTTGGGCATATCATTTCCGAGCAGGGCATAAAGATAGATCCCATGAGGATTGAAGCCATATTGCAAATCTCCCATCCTCGAAATATCAAAGAGTTGCAGTCTTTCATAGGGAAGATTAACTTTTTGAGAAGGTTCATCCCCAACTTGGCTGAGCTCCTTAGAAATATCACAAACATGTTGAAGAAGGAGCAAGGGGTAAAATGGACCGCGGAAGCAAAGACATCCTTTGAACTGGTGAAACAAGCGTTAACCAAAACACCAGTTCTCATAAGTCCTGATTTCTCAAAATATTTTTATATCTTCTCATTTGCATCAGAACATACTATAGCTGCTGTCCTTTTACAAAAAAATCCACAAGGGCAAGAGCAGCCCATTGCATTATTTAGCAAGGCATTGAGGGATGCCCCTTTGAGGTATAATATTATGGAAAAACAGGCTTTTGCTTTGGTGAAAGCTTTAAAGGACTTCAGGGTATACATCCTTCACTCACACATCATTGCCTTTGTCCCAAATTCAGTTGTAAAAGACATTCTAACCCAGGATCCAGATGGTAAGAGAGGTAAGTGGATTGCTATTATTCTTGAATATGATTTAGAGATTAAACCCACTAAGCTCATCAAAGGTCAGGGTCTAGCTAGGTTAATGGCTGAATCAAATTGTGAAGTTCTTGATATTAATATGATTAATGCTTTGGATAACCAAGAAGAATTCTCAACTCCCATTGTTGAAGATTATTTTGCGAATTCTCCTTGGTATACTGATATTGTTTATGTTTTGCTTAATTTAAACACACCTCCTGGTTTATCCAAAACAAAGGCAAGATTCCTAAAGTTAAAAGCTGTAAGCTATTGCATTATTGATAAATGTCTTTATTGGAAAAATGCTAGTGGTATATTGCTTAAATGTTTGCCTGAGTTTGATGCAGAAAAGATTAAGCAGGAATTCCATGAAGGAGAGTGTGGAGGCCATTTGTACTGGAAGTCAACAGCCAACAAGATTTTGAGGGCTGGTTTCTATTGGCCTACTCTTTTTCCTGATGTACATAAACTGACAACCACTTGCCATAAATACCAATTGTTCGAGGGCAAGAGAAAATTACTACCCCTTCCTCTGCATCCAATTACTGTTGAAGCCCCTTTTCAACGGTGGGGACTTGACTTCATAGGAGAAATCCACCCACCATCCTCTGCCCAACATAGGTGGATCCTTACTGCCACAGACTACTTCACTAAGTGGATAGAAGCCATCCCATGTAGACAGGCCAATGATTCAGTTATCATCAAATTCATAGAAACCAACATCCTCTCCAGATTTGGCTGTCCTACCAAGATCATTACTGATAATGCAGCAGCATTTGGATCAAAGAGAATGGTGGAATTCTGTCATAAATAGCAGATAACATTGGGACACTCCACTGCCTATTACCCTCAAGGTAATGGACTTGCAGAATCTTCCAACAAAAGCTTAGTGAACATAATAAAGAAACTGTTGGAGGACAACAAGAAGTCTTGGCACATAAAGCTGAATCATGCACTTTGGGCTGACAGATTAACATTGAAGAAATCCATTGGTATGTCACCCTTCCAGCTTGTATATGGTACAGATGCAATTTTTCCTAACAGCCTTGGTGTACCAGTGATGAAGTTAATTCAAGAGTTGTAGACTGAGGAGAATGACATAATCAGAAGAATAAATCAGACCATTCATCTTCAGCAAATCAGAGAGGAAGTGTACAACAAAGCATTACAGAAACAAGACAATATCAAGAAGATATTTGACAGAAGAACAAAGGCCAACAATTTTAAAATTGGGGACAAAGTTTTAAAGTGGGACTCAAAGAGGGAGGACAAGGGGAAGCATGGTAAATTTGATAATCTATGGCTTGGCCCTTACTCTATCCATTCAGTTGCTGGAAACAATGCATTTTTCTTACAAGAGCTGAATGGAGCAGAATTGTTTGGGGGTCCTGTCAATGGCAGGATGCTTAAACATTACCTTTCTTAAGCTATTCTATGTTTTGAAGCCTTTTTACCTTTTCCATTGTAAATACTTCATCCATCATTTGTATTCAAAGTTATGAAAAATTAAAAAAATACAAAAAACAAAGAAAAAATGAAAAGAGGGCAGGAATGAAAACAAGAAAGGAGGCCCCATGCCAAAAAAGAGAAATGAATCTGAAAGTGTGCAAGCTTAAATGCCACTCCTTGAAACACACTTCTAATTGGTCAAACTGTTTAAACTTGACTAATTAGCTTTCAATTTTCTGCTGATAGGGTAGCAAATTTGATTTGCCAAACTGTTTAATCTTGGCTTATCAGTAGATAGATTAGGGTAGAAATGAAGGTTCAAACAAATTCAAAATCTGAACCAAAGTTTCCAAAAAACTGACTCAAAACTACTCCAATTTCTGAGTCAAAGAGAAAAGACCTGGTTCTAATTCGCTCAAAACTTGAACCAGAAGAGAAGCAAAGATAGCTCACTGAAAAGAAAAAACAGAGCTGTGAATATGAGAGAAGGCCATAATGAGAAAATTTTCAGATCTTAAGCCTTCTGTTTTGATTTAAATTTTTCTGCAAATAATAATCTATGTGCAGCTTGTCTTTATGCCATAGATCATAGCAAGTCAAACAGCTCAATCTTGACTTGGCTATTTTTAAATTTCCGCTGTAGAATTTAGTGAATAAAAGTTTGTTGGACTGTTTAATCCCAACAAACAATAGAATAGGTAGAGGAATATCTGAGCTCAACTGTTTAATCTGAGTTCAGGGAGAAATAAGGAGTAGAAGTAGATTAGATTTCCTGTTTTCAAAAGAATAAAATGTTGTGTAAAGAGTTTGCCAATCCAAGTGCACTCTGATGAAGAAAAAATGTTAGATCAGTAGGATTGCGGTAGGTAGAAGTTGTATTGATGAAATTCATCTCTCTTTCATGACTAACATTATTTGGTCTAGAAGTAAAGCCAGAGCAAGTGACGAGTCAGACACCAGTCAACATCCCAGAGAAATCAAGGCTGAATTCTTGATGCCTTCAAGAAGGCACCATCCCCAAGTGGAGCCACTGTTAGCCACCTATATTTTTCAATTATATCAGCTGGTGGCTAAATATTCTTGGCAGCCTTCAAGAAACAGATTCAGGCCTAAAACTGTTGATACTTGAAGTCTATTGGTAAGAGTCCAAGCTACTGATTGGTTCTACATACTCTTCATCCTCTCTGTCTCTGATATTCCATGAAAATCCTAATCAAATATTGTTGCATCCTGCTCCTTTTTCCTCTCCCCTTCTTCCACCTTTCCTTCGTTTCTTCAAGTCTCATTTCATCCATAAAAAACCCCATCAAACCCTTTTATCTCCCTTATTCCTCCATCAATCTCATTTCCTAAGGTTAGAAACCCACTTTTTGACCTATCGGAGCCTTTCCCCTCTTGCAAAAATCATTAAAAACCATAGGAAAACACACGTTTTCTATGCGTTAGGCTTTAGCCCCTCCGGCTAAGCCCCTGCTTTCTCTCCATCCATATGTCCCCCCGCCAGAACCGTGTGCTAAGACCGCCAGGCGCTTAACCCTCAGAAATAATTTATCACCCGAAAACATTGAAAACCTTTGTAAAATGCAAAGTCGGGTTTATTTTATTTTTCCACCAAAGAAAATCATGTTAAAACTCCACCGTCGATCTGTTCAACGGATCAATGGTGCGGAGTGTATCCCTCATCTGGTGCCCCCCCCCCCTTTTCGCCGCGCTGTTTTCCATTTCCACCGGTCTTGTGCCCGCACCGCCTTTCGTCCGGAAGCGGTTTTATACCATCGGCCAGCGATCCCACACGCTGGCCGATACGTGTTCTCCACCTCACCCCGAAAACTGCCGTGCCATGTCTATTTCCCGCGCGTTAAACCTCGTCCTATGGCCCCGCAGCGGGATTCATCCCCACCGTCGGATCTGGGCCCTCCCATCCGACGGTCCCTGATCGCCGTTTTCGCTCACCCTTTAACGAACTCGCACGCCCGTTAAATCTTCCCCGGCGCATTCAAGAGCCGATCCCCACCGTCAATCTCCGCGGATCGACGACTCTCATTTATTCTCCCGATTCCGTTGTACAGTCCACCTTCTCCCCGTTGACTGTTCAATTCGCTCCCAACCGTTGATCGCAATATGATCAACGGTTCTGATCTCTCCATTTTCCCGCACAACTTCCGATGCAATCTATCCATATAATGCAAGATTTCCTCACTTTTCTTGTATTTTGCAGGTTTTAAAGGTTCTTCTTCGTATTCTATGAAAATCTAAAGGATGAGGGTGACGACTCCAGTCCTTCTGATTTATCCAAGGAATCGATCATACGGAGAAGAACAATGGTATCAACAAAGTTTCATGAGCTTTGGTTGCCGCACGTCCCTGTAAAGCTTGAAGAAAGCCGTCGATATCAGAGCAGAGAAAGAGTATCATATTTTGAAGACAGAGTGAACCAGAGCAGTAGTTTTGTGGGAAGATTGGCGGGGATTACGGCTAAGACGGTTATCAAAAGCCTAATCCCCGGCTCAGGACACGGATTAAAGCAAAACCTAAAGGTGTTCATCGGACAATTGCCTCCACCGCCATGCTTTGAGGCAAATTGATTCCTCAACCACCACAGTGCCACCTATTGCCTCAGAAAGCTCAATCAGAGGATGAATTTATTGAGCAAAATCAGATACTATGCCTCGGAACAACCAAAGAAGTTATTACTGCACCAGATTGAATGACAGAATGTTTGCAGAGTAACCCTAATAGTACGCAGAGCCTCAAAGGTCAACAAAAGCTCTCTTCGAGCTTATTCCTTAAGAGTAAACACATTAATGCAATGTAACACCTGTAGAATTTCTTCATCGAACCTCACGGGGTCGGGAAGACATTAATTCTGCATTGATTATGTTTGAGATCTTTTATCAGATCTCACCTCCTCATCCTTCTATAAATACTCCAGAAGAAGATGAGTGAGGGGTTGGATTAGTAGGTTGTCAATGTAATTGCTAAAGCGCTGTAGCTATCTCTGAATGGAAAACTTTTGACTGTAAATAGTGGTTTCATAGGCTCTTGGAGCTCTGCTTGTAACGAAAAGGTTAGATTGTGAAGAGAGATGGATTAAAACATTGGATTTGAAGATTGTAACCGGTTTGAAGCAATCAATACAAGCTGATTTATGGGATCCTGGTCTATGCTGATGGTGATGTTATTCTCACTGTAACTTGTCATTTTATTTCTGTTTTCAATTCGTTTCATTTTCCACTATAAAGAACAGTTTAAACAGTGTTAGAGTTTGCTGTACACCAGTGACCTTCTCTGGCTGAAAAATCTTTATCCCAATGTTTTCCTCTTATTGTGCTATTTAGAAATGATTTAATTCGGTCTAAGCACAGAGATGCTGGCGTTCCCTCATCTTTTCGTCACTGCTGAATGTTGTTTTTAAATGTTACTTTCATATATGTTGTGTAAGGAATGAATTGAGGAAATCAAAGGTTAGCCCTGAGTCCCTTTCTTGTTTGCTCAACTATCTGTCTGTTTCCCTTAGGATGTGTCAAAAGATGACTAGTTTCAAAGTACTTATCAGATCTTGGGCCATTCTGTGTTATCTTGGTGATTGTCTTGGAAATAACTGAGTAAAGGAGAACTAAGATGAGGAGAAAGGTGAGCCCTGCCCGCTAGTCTCTGCTCCAAAGGTTGCCTTCAAGTTTCCCTTTGTTTTTTATCTGTGTTCTATTAGAAGTATATCAAAGGCTGGATAGTTTCAAAGTACTTACCAGATCCTTGTTTGCTTCTATGTTTTTCTTAAGTGCCTGGTCAAAGGCTGGCTAGTTTCAAAGTACTTACCAGATCCTGGGCTGCTCTTTGTTCTGCATCTGTTAACTCCCCTTCTTTTTGTAATCACCCCATTCCATAAATCAAACTTCAAAGAGATCCTTAGGCCTAGATGACTTGCCCCATAGATTACTCTTGAACCTGGTTGTTTCAATTAAATTCTCTTATGACTCCATAGCCCAATGGATTGAAAACTTGCCATCATCCTTCTTTAGAATTAAAGCTTATTTTGTTCACTTGCAACTTCTCACCTTTGAACCTATTTTCATATAGATCTTTCTGTCTCAGACAGCAACTATGTTCAACCATCTGAGAAAACCAAACAAAACCTTTGGACTTCATAACTAGCCTAATACCATCACCCTAAAACTTCAAAGACAATATCCATCTTTGTACATATTGGAGAGATCCCTCTCCGGATTCAGGAGGGCTAGATCCTAGAATCCCAAAGTTGGTTGAAATGATGTTGCTACGGTTCATTACGTTACTAGTCTTGCTTATTCTGTGGACCTAACCTAACTCACACCCGAAACTAACTAATCTTCATAACAAATTCAAAATTCAAATTAACAAAAGCCAATTCTAACTATTGCTTAGAAGAAAACTACTTCTCTCTATGTAAAATAACATTTAAGAGATCCTATTAAAAATAACATTACAATTAATCTATGAGAAACTTTCAATTCAAATATTTAAATCTAAATGAAACAAATTATTCAAAGACATGCTCACTCTCCAAAAGTATGCAACTTATAGTAAAAACTTAATCAAAATCATGTCACACAATACTGAAAACTCAATCACTGCTACCTGCATAATTAAATCTACACTCAAACTTATAAATAAATTATTATAATATGAAAAATAAGAGTAATTCTAATTTAAAAGAAATTTAATCATTAAGAGAAATCCCACTATGTGTGAACAAATCAAACTTGAATTAACATTCTAAATGGCTATGTTACTTATTCAAAATTAAAGCATTACAATCTATTCTCACTACTGAATCAAACTCAAGAATTGGAAAATAAAATAATAATCTAAGTGTTGAATTAAGAAATATTAGATACTATTTAAAAAAACAATTTAAAACAAAATATAATTCTACAAATTGCACAAATCCTGAATCTATGAAGAATGAGGGACTCGACTCTAGGTTGTGGTGGATCCTTGCCACTCCCTGGAGCAAGTCCTAAACTAACTCAATGTTCAAAAACAAAAATTGCAATGCTTATATAAAACAACAACAAAACAAATGCGAGGAAATAAAAATTATTAAATTAAATCGAGAACATCAAATCAAATATGAATCATGAAATCACATCCTTATTGCTACATTACAACTATTGTCTTCGGGCAATTTGATGTGGAATATACGCACTCTCTGTTTGAGAAATCGATTTTGCAGATGAGAAATTTTGCTCTCTGAATGACGGACTCACTGCTTCATCTGCACTTTTTCTAATTGACGGATGAACTCCCCTAATTACATTTCTTCTTTCAATGATAGATTAACTTCCTCTATCTAATGGGCCGACTGCTACCTCTGTAATCTAACGGGCTGACTCCTCCCTATCACTCTATATCATCCATCGACCCCGGAAACTGTTGTATATACATTTTTAATTACAAACTGGGGCTTCAACCAAGAAAAATATAGAAGATTATTGGTTTTACAAATTGCCGAAATGAGAATTGTTTTTGAACAGAATGCCAATTCAGGAAAATGTTCCTCTTTTTGTGTCTTGTTGTTGCTGGAAGGTGAAATCTTGGCTTCTGGAAGAAATTCGAACTTCGTATAGCTAGTGGAAGCAAGGTGTAGTTGGGGCATCGAAAATGTTTCTGTTGGTGCCTTAATGCACAATGAAATGAGATGTTGACCCTTTCAATGCTGGATGTTGAAGATCGTGGAGCTTGCGTGCATGCTGCTACTATTGCTAGTTACGAATGGAAGATCAATTACAGGCATAATTCCTTGCAATTTTTGCCCAGTCTTTGGCTTAATAGAGACATTGCGAGGCTAATGTTCATGATCTTGATCGTGGTTCACCACCGAGAAATCAGCAAGCATGAGGACGTTGGTCTGGATTTCCTCAGAGATGCACTTGGGACTTGCGGCCACATTGAATCGGATGCCGTGCACTCATGAATCTGCCCATCTTCTCTAATCCATTTCAGAAAACCTCTAAAATTAATCTATGTGCTCTATTACAATATAGAGATGGTAAGCAGTGCGAAGAAGTGATTGAAATGCTTATGTGTCAAGTGGCGTGTGAGTTTGAAGCTTACTGTCAACCATCTACCTACAGGAACAATAGTTGGGCACCACCTTTGTTAGCAAAGGATCAGAGGTAGAAGATGGTGTTTTCAAAGGAATTTTTATTAAGAGTGGCCCATCTTTGACTTTGCTGATGCAGCAGAGAACCAAAAGTGCATAAATTCCCTCATGTTCAGTAGTACGCTTTAACCATCAACAAGAGCATCGTAAACTTCCTGTGGATGGTGAGCTGGGTATTCAGGCATTACAAAATATCTCTCAGTGTTTCTCTTATGCTCTCCATGTCGTTGGTGAATTCCTTATGGCACCATGTTGCAAAGCGACCCAACGTTGTAGAGGCAAATCTGTGATGTTTTACCACTGCTCGTTTGACCAAAAGAATGCCCCACAGAAATAGAATACCCATTTCCTTGAACCAGTGTTTTTATTGAAGGACCTGGATATGGCTTGTATAAGCCCAACCTCGGGTGAAGAAATGTAGTCCACTTCAATGGATTTCGATAGAGATAACAGATATGATTGCGCACTTAAGTTGTGATCTTCATAAAATCATGGGTAAACTGAGATTTTTTTTTAATCCCCAAACATAACCAGAGTAGCAATATTCATAGAGACCCAATACATTCACGTTCAAAAATGGTTTTTAGTGGAATATTCCCCCGACGATAACTCCTTCACGAAGCCGAATTTTTCCAAACGGTTTCTGGGTTATATGAAACACGGTTCTTTGAACACAACCCATGTCTTGGAATTTAGAGACTCTGCTCCATTTGGTTGAAAATTTATATTTTTACCTACAACAATTCAACTACCACGGCTGGTAGCCTTGTGCATTTGATGATTATTTATCAGTACGTTCCTACACCATAGCTTTTCATAATAACACCGAAAACCTATTATTAACGATGTTATTAAAAAAAAAAATTGTTAAATTAATTAATAACAAGAATTTACAATTTAATTCACAGTATAAGTTAATAATATAATGGATAAACAATGATTAAAAACACTAGTGTGATCATAAAACTTTATTTGATAAAAAATCATAAAATCATGGACAAAAATTTGAAAACAACATATGTTATATTCAACCATTCAATTATGTGATAACCAAAACAACAATAACATTGAAACAATACGATATCACAATTTACACAAGTTTACGATGGGAAGGGGAAACTCCCCAAACAAGTTCGCCCCTATTTTTTACTAACTGTTACAAATACAATACAACAAAAAATTTATGAAATCTGAAGGCGTGGTAGTTGCCTGGCCAGGGCCAACAACTCGTCCACCCAAGTATGTAAATTCATGCCTGCACACTCTGCCCAAGTATAGGGATCAAGTACTGCAACCCTTTCCTGCATTCTGCCCAAGTTTTCCTACATGCACTACCCAGATCTGTCAAGTCATACGGTCCTTGCCTACATTATGTCTGCACATCGACCTGCCCAGAAACCAAAATATTTTTTCCCAAATCATATTTCCGTAGTCTGCCCTGTCGTGCTGGTTTGCTGGGCGAGCCCAACCTTTCTTGTGGCCATGCTACTAGATCCTCCTACTCTTAGTGTGACTTCTTGGTTTTCAACAATATCGCAATTACCTTTGTTTTGCGATGTTGTTGGTCAAATTACTTTTGCCCCTCGTCGAATGCCTTCCGCTCTCACTTAGATCTGTTCAACCAAAGTTAATTATGCATTCTGACACCCCTTCCTCCATGGAGGTGATATTTCAAGTTTTTTTAGATGCCTGATCATGGTTGGGCGCACCCCTAGGCCGACTTATCAATGGGTGGGTGTGTGCCCGTTGCTGGGTATGCATGCCCCTGCCTAGGCACTCTGCCTTGCTGTGATTCCCACTCTATTCCCTCCCAGTCGTTGCCTTCTCGGCTACATCATGCTGCACACTACCCATCGCTCACCCATTAGGCCCTTCGCCCATCGTTGAGGCTCGCTCGCCTTGCCCATCGTTACTTGCCTTGCCCTCTACATCACAACGCTAGGGTGAACCACCTTAGTGCGGGATTGCCTGTGGGCATGAGTCCAATAAGTTGGGCTACCTCTATAAGTTTGTAATGCGTATGCTCCTTGATTTATTTGTGTGGCACTCTTGTCTATAACATCCGCACCTTTCAACTCGCCCTCCAGCGTGCATTTGTCTTCAAGTCAAAACAAGTTGCCTTTTTGTATAGGTGGGTGCCTTGCCTTTGTGTATGCATGCCCATCATGTGATTTTTCCTAACTCAGTCCAACTTTGGTTTTTTGACTGTCTACGTGTCTGTAGACGGACATGGGTGCCCATTGGCCGTAGTGCCATCTCGGGGCCCTGACACACTCCTCCACTCTAAAAAGGTCATCCCCCTCGACAACACCATCTCAAAAAACTCCATCGCAAATCCCAAATGTCACAAAGTTCCACCATCTCTAATGTCAATCGTCCCTTCTACATAACTCCTTGCCTTCATCACACTAACCTCCATCAAGGCTCATGATTTTATGTGGGTAAGACTCCTCAATCCACGATCATTAGCCACAGCTCGTCTCAATCCTCCATGATGCCTCAACTCATGGAAGGATGATCCCTCCAACTTGGGTGCATGGTTCGATCGAAACTTATATCATGCCAATCTACAGCATCTCATCAACATGTGAACTGCTACTACCATACTCCAATTCAACTCTACGATGCATTGTGCACTTGGTTTCCCCGTGACTCGAACTAGTTGGATGGATAGTCCAATCATCATCCAAATCCATGACAATGCACCTCCTCATGCCTTCGTTGGTTGTTTCTCCAAAATTCTGTCACATCTTCAATTCGATCAAGAACTGTTCCCATCAATCCAATGCTCAACATGCCATATTCATCTCCATGAAGAAAACTCCATCTCATCCGCAATATGCTTCCCATCAATGCTATCAAAGGGGCAAGTATACACCTGCCTCATCATCTCATCCATGTGTTGCCCATGGTCATACACCAACAACCTCCACCTCCATAAAAAAATGGCTCAGTTTCATCTACTCAACCCATGCCTAAGTTCTCCCACCAAGGCACCTCCATCATTGCAACCAACATCCAACTCCAAGGTGTCTCGCCTCTATCGCATCCATCAAGTCACTCCTCACAAAAACATCCCATATGGTGCCTAAGGTACACATCCCATACCGCATCAAAGTCAAGTCTAAGGCTGATCTCAACTCAACAAATCATATACTCCAAGACCACCATCATATGAATTTTTCCTTGGCTGCAACTCTCTCCAAGTCATCATAAGCTCCCATGAACTATAGCCATCCAACACTTTATGCAGGAACACTTATCTCGGTCACAAGTGCCATCACAAGTTTCCTCTAACTTATTTGTTGCATCAGTGCTATCATAGGATGCCTATGTCTTCTTTCAAAATTGACCATGGCCTTGCTGTTTGAAAGTGCCCAACATCCCCATCGACCCATACAGAAAACATCTCCATGTCGCATTGGAAATTCCATCCGACCTAACATCCTTTCATTGGCACTTCTCCTTGATGCCAATATATGACATCTCCTACAACTTCTCTCGCTTGATACCCTTGCAAGAGATCTACCATGCACCCTTATTCTTCAAATTATGCCCATGACTTCAGTTGCCAAACTTGTCCACTCTAGCAGACTCAACGCAAATTCAATCATCACATCCTTGTATCTGGTCAGGTTAGCACCCTTGGTCGCCCTACCTTCATATCGTTATCACATGTTCCTTCCTTCATCACTATCTCCCCCACTAAATGTTCACCAAGGCTGCCTCTTGGCTCCGATGAAATTGCAATGATGAAGTCCACCCAAGTATCATGTAGCCTTCACTTTAGTTCGGTGTGCCCTTGCTTCATTTTGTCCATGATTCATGCTGGGAACTTATCCAATTCTCCACTTGGCTAAGCATGACTCATCCATCACAAAGTTTATTACAATCCTCCCTTGTCACGAGCATCTACACCTTGTGCTGTAAGGTCGCATATTGCCTAAACAAGTCCTGCAAAAAAAAATGTTCCCTAATTCCCAACTGCATAAGGTCTCAACCTAATATTCCATCAAAAGTATTCCTATTTCACTGACAACTACATACTTCCTTTTCCCATATTTACATTAAAATTATATTCATGAGGTCTCTCCACATGAGTGTCTCCTTCCTCTAATAGCTACAGTGTGCACGAATCTAGTTCAACTTGGGAAAACAACGTTGTACTAAGTTCCTCTTCTGTCGACACTTCCGCAATAATTACTTCTTAATATATCACAACTTCTCCTTCATCTTAATTAATAACTTAGTCCTGATATACTCACCAACCAAGTTGAATAAGCTCCCATTTAATTTCATCTTCCAAAACTTCAATTTTAGCTCAAATTCTTGGCCTATATTCCTTCATACGTTCCAACCTATACAAGGTCTGCAAAAGTCTCTCATGGACCTCTATCCAATTTGCCATCATTATCGTTTAACTTGTCCCTTGACCCAAGTCTATGTCACTATCAAACAGTCACGTTGCACTACGATAAAAAATAAACCCTTCACTTCGAACTGTTCACTCAAATGCTCATGGAATTCATGCTTCAAAGTGCCCAATTCGTTCAGCTCGGCCCTGACCTTCATGTTCCTCTACCATTTCCTAACTTCAAAACTTCACATTAGCTTGGTCCTGCCCAAAACAAGCTCTGATATGACCTGTCACGACCCCATTCTCGTGCGATGTAAGTCCACCGTGGGCGTTGTGCGACACCAACAGAGTTTCACCTTTTAAAGTTACTCTTACTTGTATTACGCCTACTTCCAACACTTGGTCAATTTTCGTTAAGTGTTCACTTTTTCAGTTATGAAACATAGATAACATTCATTCAATCTTGTCTTCAATTATATTCAACTATTCAATGCCCCAACCCTGTCTTCACAAGGCCTCATGCAGAGAAAAAAAATGACAAATAACCAAATGACCTTATTCTTGAAGGTGTTGAATGCAGTAGAAAATATGAAAGTCTGAGTTATAACTATGATGTTGAGTCCACGGAATTCCCATGCTTCCATCCACAGAAGGCTAATAATTATCTAGACGATGATAGAGATAAAAAAGGATATCAATTTCTAGGCCAAGGGAATTAACTCAATCGGCTTAGGGACCAGGAATCAAAGTGAGAATGATCGATATAAATATATACGTTCCTTGCCACATGGATAGAAAAGAAAAAATGAAATTTTTAATTAAAAAAAAATAAAATTAAATATAACCTAGTAAATTAAGTATTAGAGGGATTGCATGTAGCCCACATGCCTCCTTTGGAAATCCCATGTTAAGTATTCATCGTTGATTGATGTATCTTGATTGAGAGTAGTCGAATGAGCAGTTGAGTCGATTCAGTGTTTGCCCAAGAAATCGACCGAGACTATGCAATAGTCGATGGATACCAATGGGAAATAATAGTCAATGGATGCCAATGGAAAATACTAGATGCAATGGCTGGTTGAGTGAATGAGGGCAGCATTGATTTCCTGGAGAAATGTTGTCAGACGGTAAGGTAAGGGTGATGAAATAAAAAATTTAAAGATAATTTTCAACCATTGGGAATACAATATCAAAGGTTTAAACAAAAAAAATGGGTTTAGTTCGGAGGAAGACAAACATTTTAGTGAGGGGGACCGCTAGATGATTTCACATACGTGGGTTCAATCCATAAATCTTGAAGAATTTTAGTGAGGGGGATCGCTAGACGATTTCACATACATGGGTTCAGTCCATAAATTATGTTTATTATAGGCCTCCTCACCTTGGCCTGATCATAGACAATCAATCGAATGTAATATCTTTTATCCTTCACTAGGCTCCTGATCAAAGGTGGTCTGAGTAATGACTTGACAATGGGGCCGATGATGATGCAAGTCCACTATTATGTATCTCAATTGGAAAATGGTAGAATAGGGTGAATTCTAGGTGTTTAAACACATTTCTCATGCAACACAAGATCTATCTCTCGCATGTAAGACCTTACACATTTCTCTTGCGGGTAAGACCTTATGCATCTTGCCACAGATCATAAATAGGGGCAACCAAGTTCAACCAGTTCTACTTAATAATAATAACCATTTATTGTCGCTAAAATATGATAATCGAGATACATACAACTCAACCAACTGTATGGAACCCTTATAGAGGGATGAGTGAATGGAACCCTCCTGAAACCATATACCTCTTCATCAAAGTAAGTGGCTCTTATCTTGTTGGGTGAGGTTGAGTAGAGCAGCAAGTGTTCCTACTTCTGTTGGGTAAGGTTGAACATAGCAACAAAGGGAATGGGAGTGGAGGGAGGTAGGAATGGGAGGGACGTATCTTCTGCGAAGGAGAGTAAATAAGAGATATGTTCCATGAGTGGAACTTCTAACAAATGCAAGAGACCGAGGAAATATCTGACAAGATTCTTTATGAAGACTTGGTTTGCTTATTTCTTTCCTTAACTCCTCACATCTTCCTTAACTTCTCATGCTGATAGTCTTATTTCCTCTGAAATATTGCTGGAAAATATTATTCACATAAAATGAGTTAGTATTAATTATCCTCACTTATGTAACCCTAGAATAATATGTCAATTCCATAATGCTCACCGAAAAGTACATCTAAAAGAAAATTTAGGTATCTCAATTCCATAATTCCCCGTCTTATATATTATTCACCGAAGGTACAACTAAAAATAAAATTAGGTATTCTCAATTCTGTAATGTTGTCTTGTATATTATTTTCCTCTAACCGCTTATTTTTTTCCAATATGAAAGCTAGCCTTGGTTGCAAGTCCTTGTATTATTATGATAACAAATTCCCTCACTGAAACACTAGTATGACAGGCGATTACAATTCTTGGGGCATCAAGTTTAGGATAAGGTTACATGATACTTCGTAGAGGAATAATAGGTAATAGAAGGTTACATGTCACATATATTTAGATATGATTTAAATAATTTCAAATAAATTTAGATTTGTTTTTTCTAATGCATTAAGAATCTAAAATATAAATATGTTTATTAACTTACTTTCCTTATATGTCTTGAGTATAACTTGTGGGTGTCTGAAGGTTGATCATCTTCAACATAGTTTGTCAATATCTATTCTGCAATTTCTTGCTACAAGTATTTTTTGTAACAACATTTCAAATGCATGTATGATTTTTAATAGCATGTCAATGGACCAACAACAACAGAGGTGGAAGAAGCAACAACGTAGGTAGCTCTATGTTCAAAGCTATGTTCAAAGTTGACTTTAGATATTAGCTATGTTAAGAGATGTTGTGGGCCGTGTCTTAGTTGAAGGTTCACACAATGGAAGAAATAAAATAGGATGGATAGATTCCATCATAAAAGTATATCTTCCCATTCACTTGGTTACTTATGTTTGGTGGACGCTGAGAGGTGGCGATAGCATGAAACTAAGAGGTGGCAAGGTGCATCTAGATGGTAGCATAGCAGTTAAAGTTAAAGAAGTTAAAGAAAAATGCATGGATATGTATTCAAACTTCAAACCTTGGATATCCATAAAATTTGGATAAAAGCAACAAAAAAATTCGAATTGGAAAAGCAACCAAAAAATTTGGATTGGAAAAGCAACCAAAATTTTTGGATAAAAAATTTGGATTGGAAAAGCAATAAAAAACTTTGGATAAAGATAGCGGATGAAGATGGAAAAACTTTGAATAAACACAACAAGCCAAGATGGAAGAAGTTAAACTTTGGATAAAAGTACCTAAAGACGGAAATAAGTTTGGATTAAAGGAATAAATCCGTTAATAAGAGCTCAAACCTTATTGGCCTATCATATTTAAATAATTATTTTTTTGTTCAATATATAAATTAAAAAAATTATTTTGGTTGGTTAATACGTTGGAAAATGTACAATGTTGATATTCAACACCTAAATTAATAAGTGGTCAATGATCTAGCAATCGCTATTGTCATGACCCCATGCTAGTTTGACCTAAGTCCACTATGGGTGTTGTGCAACATTGACACAATTTCACCCTTTAATGTTACTTTTACCCAGATTATGCCTAATTCCAACACTCAGTTGATTTTCATTAAGTGTTCACTTCTTCAATTATGCAACGGAAATAAGATTCATTCAAGATTGTATTACTTCAATTATATTCAACCATTAAATCCTGCAATAATAAAGATAACAATAACATTGAAACAATGCGAAATCGAAATTTACACAATTTTACGATGGGAAGGGGAAACTCCCCAAACAAGTTCGCCTCTATGTTTTATTAACTGTTAGAAATAAAATAAAACAACAATTTTACAAATTTTGAAGGTGTGGCAGTTGCCTAGCCCACTCCAACAACTCGTCCACCCAAGTATGTCAAGTCGTGCAACCCTTTCCTATGTTTCGCCCAAGTCTTCCTGCACATTCTTCTTAAGTCTATTGAGTCGTGTGACCCTTTCTTGCCTTCTTCCCAAGTTTTCCTACATGTACTTTCCAAGTATGTCAAGTCATGCGGTCCTTGCCTGCGTTATGACTGCACATTGACACTCCCAAAAACCCTAATGTTTTCGCCCAAATCAAATTTCCACAATCCGCCCTGACGTGTTGGTTTGCTAAGCGAGCCCCACCTTGCCTACAGCCACTCTACTGTGTCCTCTTGCACTTAGCGTGACTTATTGGTTTTCTACGATATTGTAGTTCCCCTTGTTCTATGATGTTCTTGGTAAAATTCCTTCGTCCCCTGGTCGAATGCCTTCCACTCTCACTAATACACATTCAACCAAATTTAATTATGTGGGAAAACACCTCTTCCTCCCTGGAGCCGACCTTTCAAGTTTTGTGGAAGCCCCTTCATGGTTGGGTGGTCCCCTGGGCTGACCTGCCAATGGGTGGGTTGACCCCCCTTGCTGGGAATGTACACACCTTCTTAGGCACTCTGCCTTGCAGTGCTTCCCACACTATGCCCTGTTGGTTGCTGCCATATCGGCTACATCATGTTGCACGCTACCCCTTGCTCATCCGTCATTCCCTTCACCCATCCTTGCTTCTCGCTCACCTCGCCCATCGCTTCCACTTGCTTACCTTGGCTGATACATCACGATGCTTAGATTCCCCACCTTGGTGTGGGCCCTGTTAAGGTCCCGTGATTTGTTAGATTGGTGAGATCAAATGCACAGGGTAACATCAAACCAGTCTTTGGAGTCCTAGGACCTAGCCTTCCTGGACTCAGAGAGGGCTCTCTCTATTTTTTGCAAAGGATATGAACTTGTTTGCTTTCAGGATTTGAATTTAGGCTAGTTGTTAAGTTTAGGGTTTGTTTGTTTTTTTTGGTTGGGTAAGATGGTCAAGTAGAAAAGATGGAGTGAGAGGTCTTCAAATCATTGGGCTATGGAGTATATAAAAGGCATGGAGAGTTCAACAATGAATCAGGGTGCATCACAGGGAAAATCTAGCATGGTCAAATAGATCTTCAAGGTTTGTAGAGATGAGATGAACGTCAAGTTTGTGAAAACATTTAAGATAACATATAACTTAAATCAAAGAAGAGGGAAATCCTAAACATCATTGATCAAGCTAAAAGACCTTTAAGGCAACTTTTCAAGCATGGACAAAGGGCGTGATCAAAACATGACCTCTTTGGCTAAACCTAACAAGTAGTACTTTAAATAAAGATCTCAAGAACATTGTTTAAATAGCATCAAATAAGTAGGGATAACCATAAAGCATGCTTGACATCTACTGTATTGAACCATTCATGAAATAAACAAGCATAGGTGGGTCTAAAGAGCAACTAAGAATTCTTTAAACTAACATGGCAGAGGAAAACATATAGACAATAGAAAACAAGAAGGACTAAGGTGCCTCAATCAACATTTATTAGCCTAAACTTTTCTTTTCTACTGCAACATAGAAATATGAACATAATGATAAACATGAGAAGACAAAAACTAATAGAAGCACATCACCATTAACCAAGCTCAGGGATCCTGCAACCAAGCCTTCTCCTTCAACAATCAAAACAAGCCACTCAAAAACTCCACAACACCAATTTCTTCTTTAGCCTAAAAAAACCATGTATTGCTCTCAAAATTCATCAAATGCCAACACAATACATAGGACCTCCTTTCTTTATTTATATAGCAAAGGAGGAGGTGGAAACCATAAGAGGCTTCTAGAAACCTTAAATACATCATAAATGTCATTTATGTGCTTGAAGACCATGCAAGGCCCAAGACACATAATATTTAAGCTAATAAATGAAAGATAACATAACATAACTCCTCAACCAAATCTAGAGTGATTTGCCCAAGAAAACATTAAAAAATCATTTTTCCCAATTTGTGTCTTTTGTTGACTTTTTGGCCAAAAACACACAGTGAGGTCTATAAGTGCAGCGCCTTCACAAACAGAAAATAGGTCCACTTGCAGCCAAGTTTTGGTGACCTTCCCAATGTCGAAAATTGATCCGTGATGGCCCGTTAGAAATTTGGCTAAGTATAATTTCCAAATATACCTTTGGTTTTCTGATTGAGCTCCTGTAACCTGTCCAAAAAGCCAAATTTCAAAAACTGCTATGAGCATAGCGCAAAGCCTGAAAATGAGGCAGAAAGGTAGAAAATTAGGTGTGTTTTGACCTATTGAGGGGTAAAAAATTCTCCAAATGCTCTGAAATTTGCTGAGCATAGTGTACTAGACATGAGAAATCCAAAAATGTAAAGTTCTCCCTTTGAGGATGTCTGAGGAAAAAGCGTAGCGCCAGGGGTGTTGTGCTTATAGGCCTCCAAATTCACAAAAAACCAAAATTTGTCAAAAATTCCTCAAAATTGGTGGTTCTCTCCCTCATGGGGTTTGAGAGACCTGTAGAGAAGCTTGTGCTAAGAATCCAAGGTTTTCTTCGTCTTTTCATCCTTTGAGTGCTTGAATTTCAATGAGGCCCTCTTTGAGCTTGGCACTAGTAAGTTTGTTTTTCAAGGCAGAGTGCTTGGCCATTTTTTTCTATAGACCAAGGTCCCTTTTTATCTTCTTCAGATACTTGTGTTCATTTTTATAATACTAAATGATATACTGTGCCATGCCAAAATATCTCTCCAGCTCCCTAATTTGTGCATCTTTTCTTTGAAGCAGTATGCTAGTGGCCCTCTCCTCATCTTCATTTTCACTGTCAAGGTCAATGATGTCACATTATTTTTTAGTTCCATGTTTACCTTTCTTACTTTTCCTACCTTTCTTCCCCTTTTGTTTGCCTTTATCTAGCTTCTTAGTAGAAGAGGAATTCATGGCCCCTTGCCATTTGGAGGCAGCAAACACAAGCCTTGGTCCTCTTTGATATGTCAATGGAAGAGGTGTGATTGTGGTCTTGTTGGTGTCTTCCTCATGGCTGTGATCCTTGATGTTGTCATCAAACTCTTTATTTTCATCATTAGTATCATCAATCATCATGTTTTCTGCTTCATAATTGTCCTCTTTGTTCTCAACATCTTCACCACTCTTAACCTCTTCACTGATTTCTGCATTGTCATTTTGTTCTTCATTAAAGCTGCTTTCCTCTTCATTGTTGTGATATTCAATTTGAATATCAGCCCCTTCATCTCCTTCATTATTTTCATGAATGTCATTATCCTCATTATCACTATGGAGTTGATTGTAGTCATGGTTGTTTTCCTCCTTGTTGTCTAGTCCCTTACTGCCTTTTTCTTCATTATCTGTCTCTGTCTCTTCATTATCATCCTCCTCTGCCTCTTCTTTGGTCAACTCATCATCACCCTCATCTTCAATTTGGACTGATTCATTGTCACCTTCACCCTTATTGTCACTGTCTTTCTCACTGCCACTTCCTTCTTATTGTGTTGCATCAGGAGAAGGTGAGGAATGGAGGTTTTCTTGGAGAGAGGCTACTTATGTAGATGATGAGGCATGATCTGTAGGAGGAGATGGAGGAGTGGAGGGAGGAGGATGAGATGAAGAGGGTAAAATAGGCTGATTATGAGGTTGTGGGCTTGCCCTAAGGTATGCCCTTTTGCTCCAGCTGATGTAATACCACCATCTTGATCAAGGAGTGGTGAAAAAAACTATGCATTTTCTGGGTATAACTTCTCTTTTGGACAACATAAGACATCTTGTTTATACTCCTATACAAGTGATAGGGCAAATGAAGAATCTTGGCCCTAGTGAAATGCATGAGTAACCTGACATGGTAAGAGTAGAGCCTAGAGTATCTCCCCTCATAGGTAAATTATTTCATGATGACCTTCATTAGGGGTGCAAACCTCTGTTTCAGGTGTGAGAAAGGTAAAATAGCCTTGTAGGCTTCTCTGTACCTAGTCTTGACAAATGGCTCATAATATCTCATGTTTAATCTTGCTTTCTTGAATCACTTTTCACCAACAATAGGTATACCTGTAGCATTAGAGATGGCATCTGTTGATAGTTTAAAGTCTACCCCTGTAATATTTACCTTTTTGTTGTGTAGGTTGAGGAAAAACAACCTTGTAAGCTCTGGGTTATTTTGAACTTGTTTGACTTTCTCACAAACCTGAAAACACCCCATATTCTGAAAGCATGTGAGAATCATGGGAGATGAAGTAATATCCACTGTGCTCTGGGGTTCAAATATATTGACCTTCCCTCCCTTGTGCTTTGGCCTTATAGGCACCTGGCCTCCTTCACTACTATCACTCCTTTCTTCTCCTGACATGGTGACTGGTGTGGCTTTTAGAAAAACTTGGGCCTGCTTGTGAAACTTAGGCAGGAAGAGTAAAATGAAATGATGGTGAGGGAAACTTTTGCAAATGAGTGATATGGAGATGGGTTTATGACTGAGTTTATTTGAGCTTAATGAGGGCTTTAACTTGAACTAACTGTTATAACCCTTATTGACACCTCCCCTAACTGATGATTTAGCTCGGAGGTCAAAGGAGAGTGTTAATTATAAAGACTTAGGGTTTATTTATGCACTAAGGTTTGATAATTTTCCCTTAATCATCAAAACACAAAAACACTTGGAGGATGAGGAAAAATGTCCACTTACCACCTTTGACTCCTTTGTAGGCTCTTTAAGGAAATTTGAAGGGTGTTCCCTTGAGTTTTTTGGCACTTTTCTATAGTTCGGAGGGTTTTTAGCATAAGCGTAGCGCCTAGCAGAATCTGGGTGAGTCAGGTCCTGTGTGCGCAGCGCCGGGAAGAAACTAGGTGATTCAGGCCTCTACACGCAGCGCCGAGCCTGTTGGGTCGGCCTCTGAGTGCAACGCCGAGCTTCTGGGTGTGTCGGGTCTGCCTTGGCATAGCGCCAGGCTGTACGCATAGCATAGTGAAAAAAATGCACTGTGGGAACCTCATTTCGCGCAGCGCTGGGTCCTGTGAGCGAAGCGCCAGCTCCTGAGCGTAGCGCTGGTAACCTTGCCCAGAATTTCTTACTTAAACTCAGAAAATTTCCTCTTGAAGGCTCTTCGCTCCTTTCAAACGCAAAATAAGATATGAAGAGAGCAGAGAGGTCCTTTATCCATTTTAGGGAAAATAAAATAAACTTGAAAACCCACTTTTGCTAATGTTTTGATTTTTTTGGTCACTTTATCACTTTGACTAATATCTTTTTGACCTTTTATTGCAGGTGACTTGAAAAAATTTCAAAGTAGCTCTTCTTCCTTTTGTGGTAGCTTGCTGGAGAAATGAAAAAGATCCTTTTTAACCTTGAGGGTCTTGGCATTGTCAAACCTCTTTTTGCTTGCACTGAGAAACTGAAAACATGTTTTTATCCCTTTTTGACATTTTTGAGTGTGAGTGACATGAAAACATGCTTTCTTTCCTCCTTACTGATTTGGGCAGTGAGGCATAATAAACCAATCTCTAACAAGTTCTTTTTCTTCATAGCCATGTATGCCATTTCCCTTTAGCCACTTATGATTTGTAGGTGCCATGTCATACTGATCTTGTCCCTTCTGACATTCTTGGATTTTTAAAACTTTAGTCACATAACAGTAGAATCATGATTAGCTTGATTTCTCACCTTGAAACTCAACCCTAGGCTTTTATTCCTTTGACCATTTGAGGGTAATTGACTGCTCTTGAAAACTTGACCTCCCTCACTGATACTCTTTGCATTCTTTCCCTTTGAGGTAGTGAAGCATTTTTACCTTGGCAAACCCCTAGAATTCACCTTTAAGAGCCTCTTCAAACCTTCTGCTATCATTTTGGAGGCCTATTACCTTTATTTCATCATCTTGCCTATCTCTCCAAAACCTTAGGTTTTTGGGCTGCTTGAGAAGAAGCATTAGTGTTGTCTTCTCAGTTCTCTATAGCCCTTTCAAGTTCATTCATTTCTATTCAGTTCACCTCACCTTTTTTTCTTCTTCATTTATAACTTCTAAAAATCTTAAATTCATGCTTGGTAGTGCTGGGGTGCCTCTATTCTTGTGGTTTTGTGCATTGGCTCCTTGCTTTGCACACTTCTGGTCCAATAAGTCCTAGAAACCTTGATTTTATTTTGAACATAGGCTGCCTCCTCTTCCATTTTCTTGAGTGTATCTTCTAATGAGGGGCATGCCTCTTACCTTACCTAATTTCATGCTGATAGCCATCTTGACACTCCTGCAGAAATGTAAAAATGAATAGCTGTCCTTTGCCGAATTTGTACTTGATAAGGAGGTCTTCTTTGAAGGTTTTCCTAATCTGTCTTGGAACAATATATGCCGACCTTATTTTCCATTTGATTCACATTCTTGGCATATGAAAAACATTGATTTAGAACATCAAAAACAATCCTACAACCTATAAAACCTAGTGACCTAGTGAGAGGCTCTTTAGACTTGTTCTTTGATTGAAAGATTGGATTAGGGTCCCCAAGTATGAAAAATAGAGTTTTTGATAATTTGATGTATTGAAGATCCAAAATCCAATGTACTTGATTTATCTGAAGAGTCTATAGAGATAGTTCCGAGACCATCACTGCTTGAGGCATTTGATGAACATCGGAAAGGGTAGGTTGTTTGGCTAACTTAGATGGAAAGTGGGAGGGTTAAGCACAGGAAAAACAAAGCATTGAGGTTATGGGTGTGAAAATGGGATAGAGATGAGTGTCATAAGCCTATGAGGGGTCTTCTAGTAGTGATAGGCTAATCAGGGAATGGCAGAGTAATGAGATAGTGAAAAATTTATCCTAAGGATAATGAAGGCAGTGAGATTTCTAAAACTCACAATATTCATGAATCTTGTTTTTAGAAATCTAGGACAAGTGTTTAGTCATCTAGAAAATGGTAAATTTTTTTGATGAATAACAGGCCCACTTGTGGGTACAAGTCCACTAAGTTGGGATGCTGCTATAAGTTTTTAATGCGTACACTCCTTTCCCAAGTCACGTGGCAGTCTTTGTTATAACTTATGCACCTCTCAACTCGCCCTCCAATGTGCATACGTCGTGAAGTCGCCACCAAGTTTCCTTTTTGCATAGGTGGGTGCCCTACCTTCGTGCATGTGTGCCCATCGCACACTCTTTCCTAACTCGATACAACTTCCGTTTTTAAACTCTCTACATGTCCACATGAAGAAATGGGTGTGCATTCGCTGTAGTGCCAACTCATGGCCTTGGCATCCTTCCCCAATCTAAAAAGGTTGTCGCCCTCGACAAAACCATCTCAACAAACTCCATTTCCAAGCCCAAATGTCACAAAGTGCCACCATCTATAACGTCAATCGTCCCTGCTGCGTAAGTCCTTGCCTTCATCTCACAAACCTCCATCAAGGCTCATAATTCTATGTCAGTAAGACTCCTCAATCCACAATCATCAACCATAACTCGTCGCAATCCTCCACACTGCGTCAACTCATGGAAAGATGCTCCCTCCAAATCAGCTGCATGGTTTGGTCACAACTTATATCATACCAATATACTAAATCTCTTTATCATGTGAACTATTGCTTCCATACTCCAACTCAACTCTACAATGCATCCGTGCACTTGGCCTCCCCTCGAAATAGTTTTATGTACAGTCCAACCATCATCCAAATCCATGAGAATTCACATCCTAGTGCCTTCACCGGTCATTTCTACAACATTCTATCACATCTTCAACTCGATCAAGAACTCTTCCCATCAATCCAACGCTCAATGTGCCATATCCATGTCCATGAATAAAACTCCATCTCATCCACAATATGCTTCCCATAAATTCTATCAAAGGGGAAAGTCTACACCTGCCTCATCATCTCATCCATGTGTTGCCCATGGTCATAGGCCAACAACCTCCATCTCCATAAAAAAAAAAAATGACCAAGTCTCATCAACTCAACCCATGCCTAAGTGCTCCCACCAAGGCACCTCCATCATTGCAACCACAATCCAACTCCAAGGTGTCTCACCTCTATCGCATCCATCAAGTCACTCCTCAAGAAAAAGTCCCATATTATGCCCATGGTATTCTTCCCATACTACATCAAAGTCAAATCTAAGGCTGAACTCAACTCCTCAATAAATCAAACTCAAATACTACCATCATATGAAGTTTTCGTCGGCTGCAACTCTCTCCAAGTCATCATAAGCTCCCATGAACTATCTTCATCCGACACTTCAGGTAGAAACACCTATATCGGTCACAAGTTCCATCGAAAATTTCCTCTACCCTCTTCAGTGCATGAATTCTATCATAGATTTCCTATGTCTTCTTTCAAAAACAACCATGGCCTTGATGTTTGAATGTGCCAAACATCCCCATCGACCCATATGCAAAACATCTCCATGTCGAATTGGCATGTCTGTCCTGCCCAAAATCCTTTCCTTGACACTTATCCTTGATGCCAATATATAACATCTCCTACAAGTGCTCTCACTTGATGCCCCTGCAAGAGTCTACCATGCGCCATTCTTCTTAAACTTATGTTGACGAATTCAGCTTCCTAACTTGTCCACTCTGACAAACCCAACACAAATTCAGTAATCACATCCTTTCCTCTGTTAAGGTTATCACCCTTGGTCATCCTACCTTTATATCGTTATCGTAGGTTCCTTCCTTCATCATTGTCTCCCCCACTAAAGGTTCACCAAGATTGCCTCTTGGATCAAATGAAACAACAATGATGAATTCGACCCAAGTATCATGTTTCCTTCACTTCAGTTCGGTGTTCCCTTCCTTCGTTCTGTCCATGAGTCATGTCAGGCACTTAGCCAATTCTCCAATTGGCTAAGCATGACTCACCAATCACAAATGTTATTACGTTCCACCCTTGTCACGGGCATGCACACCTTCTTCTCAAAGGTCGTATATTTCCTAGACAAGTCCTGCAACAAAAAATGTTCCTTTCTTCCCAACTGCACAATGCTTCATCCTAATATTCCATCATAAGTATTCTTGTTGCATCAACAACCAAATACTTCCTTTTCCCATATTTACATTCAAATTATATTCATGAGGTATCTCCACGTGAATGTATCCTTCCTCTAATAGTTGCAATGTGCACAAATCTGGTGCAACTTGAGCAAGCAACATTGTACCAAGTTCCTCTTTCGTTGACACTTATGCAACACTTAATTATTCACATATTGAAACTTCTCCTTCATCTAAATCATAAGCTTCATCTTTCTCTATTCCCAAACCAAGTCGAAGAAGCTCCCCTTTAACTTCATCTTCCAAAACTTCAAGTTCAGCCCGAATCCTCAACCTATCTTCCTTCATACTTTCCAACCTATACAAGGTCTACAAAAGTATCTCATGGAACTATAACCAAATTTCCATCGTTATCCTTTAAATCGACCCTTGACCCAAGTCTATGCCACTATTAAGCATCACGTCACACTACGACAAAAAATAAACCCTTACACTTCGACCTGTGCACCCAATTTCTCATGGAAGTCGTGCCTCCAAGTTCCCAATCTGTTCAGCTCAAACTTGACCTTGATGTGCCTCTACCACTTCTAAAATTCAACACTTAAAATCAGCTCGGTCCCGCCCGAACCAATATTTGATACAAATTGTCATGACCCCATTCTAGTGTGACATAAGTCCACCATGGGCGTTGTGTGACACTGACACAATTTCACATTTTAAAGTTACTCTTACCTGGATTACACCTACTTCCAACACACAATCAATTTTATTTAAGTGTTCACTTCTTCAATTATGTAGTGGAAATATAATTCATTCAATCTGGTCTTACTTCAATTATATTCAACCATTAAATTCTATGATAACCAAAACAACAATAACATTGAAACAATGTGATATCGTAATTTACACAAGTTTACGATGGGAGGGGGAAAATCCCTAAACAAATTCACCCCTATTTTTTATTAATTGTAACAAATAAAATACAAAAAAAAATTTACAAAGTCTAAAGGCATGACAGTTTCCTGGCCTGGGCCAACAACCTGTCAACCCATGATCTGAAATGACTGCATTAGTTTTGCTGTGCTAAGGGTCTTTCAATTTAAAAATATGTGCATAATTAGTTCGTTAGTTTGCATAAGGATTAAAGAGTTTTTTCATGAATTATAGATGAACTTTAGTGAATTAGAAGCATAAAATAAGCATAAATAACATTTAAAAATAGTGTAAAACAAAGAAATAAGTCACCACATGAAATTTACACAGCAGGCATGATGAAGCAGTTCACCCCACCTGTGCTACATCTGTTGGTCCAACTCCCAATGGTTTGTCCATCTTTCATTATGCTCAAAATTTTTCTATTACATGTAGTTACAGTGCTCTAATGGTTGTTTTCTCTGCACAATGGTTTCAAAATGCTCCAATTAGTCAAAAATGACTCTTCATTCACTCAGAATGGCCGAAAATTGAGCCTCCTACACTTTTTCCCAATATCTCCTAGGAAAACTCTGCTAAATCTTGAGAACTCGAGTTAGATGGAGTTAAATTAGGGGGGGCGTTAAGTTTACGATGTGATAAGCGCTTTGTGGATCTAGCACCTGGTTCTAGGGTGCAGGCACATGGAGGGGAAGTGGCTTAAAACTTAAGCCCAAGGGGGCTTAAGTCTGTAATACAAAAAATTGTTTTTTATGAAAATTTTCAAGTTTTTCAATGGTTGTGAGGGTTTCGATAAGGCAAAGAAAGAGTCTTAAACCTTATCAAAGGGGTTTTGAGGGAGGGGAAAGGGGAAAAATATGAAAATGAAGGATTTTTTATGGAGAATAAAGGGGTAAAAAATGAGGTTAGTTTTGGAAGTGGAAGGGAGGGAAAATGATATTTGGCAAATAGCCTCCTCATGAAATCAACAAAATTCTAGAGTGTAAAATGGGCACAGTAGGGAAGATTTTGGACATAGGCATGAGGCCTTCAAGAGTCTTCAAGAGCCAACACTTTTTGCAATAAAATTTGTTCCTTGAAGGCTCCAAAAAATGATTTCGCCACCTTTTGGTATAACAAATTTTATAGGTGGCTAACAGTGGCTCCACTTGGGGATGGTGCCTTCTTGAAGGCATCGAGAACTTCAAACTTGCATTCTCTAGGAGGTTGATCAGTGCCTCATCCATTGGGCTGCCTTTCTTTCTTTGAATGATCTTCTTTTGCTCTGAAAACATATTGGCAACCATAAAAACAATGGATCTTTCATCAACAAGATTACCTACCCAATCCTACAGATCTAACATGTTTTCTTCATTAGAGTGCACTTGGATTGGAAAACTCTTTTACAACATTTTATTCTTTTGAAAGCAGGAAATCTAATCTATTTCTACTCCTTATTTCTCCATGGACTCAGATTAAACAGTTGAGCCCATATGATTCTCTACCCAATCTACTATCTGTTGGGATTAAACTGTCCAACAGATTTTTATTCTCTAAATTCTACAACAGAAATTTAACAGCATACAAGTCAGGATTGAACAGTCTAACTTGTTGCTGATCTATGGCACAAAAATACGCTGCACATAGATCTTATTTTGCAGAAAATTAAAACAAAATGGAAGGCTTAGGATCTGAAATTTCAAAGCATTTCCTTCATCTTTTTTACAGCTCTGTTTTGACTCTTATTTGAGTTGTTCTTTCTTTGTTGACTGGTTCAGATTTTGAGCTGATTAGAACCAGTTATTCCTCTGTTTTGACTTAGAAATTTAAACAGATTTGAGTCATTCATATCTTGGAAACATAGGTTCATATTTTGAGCATGTTTGAACCTTTAATTTCTAGCCTAACTACCTACTGATAAGCCAAGTTTAAACAATTTGGCAAATCGAATTCACTATCCTATCACCAGTAAATTTAAAACTAATTAGTCATGATTAAGCTGTATGACTAACTAGGAGTGTGTTTTTAGGAGTGGCATTTGAGATTGCACACTTTCAGATTTTGTTTCTCTTTTTGGTATGGGGCTGTACCTTTCTTGCTTTTACAATCTGCCCTATTTTATTTCTTTTACTGTTTTTGTATTTTTTATTTTTATAACCTTGAATGCAATGTTCAAACTATGATATTTACAATGAAAAAATAAAATGCTTTGAAACTCATGATTCTTGGCAGAAGTAATTCTTTAGCATTCTGCCATTGACAAGACCTCCATACAGATCTTCTCCATTCAATTCTTTCAAGAAAAATGCATTCTGACCCCTTTTAGCATGAACAATATAGGGACCTTTCCATAAGTTCTCAAACTTGCCATGTTTTCCCTTCTCTTCTCTCCTTGAATCCCACTTAAGAACAACATTTCCAACTTGGAAATTGTTTGCCTTAGTTCTCTTATCAAATAGCTTCTTCATATTTTCTTGGACCAACTGTGTTCTCTCATAAACTTCTTCTCTGGTATGTTGTAAATGGATGGTTTGATTGATTCTCCTCTGCATATCATTCTCTTCAACCTGCACTTCTTCAAGGAGCTTCATGACTGGCACTCGTAATGAAGTGGGAAAGACTACATCCATGCCATAAACTAGCTGATAGGGGGACATATTTATTGATTTCTTTGTAGTTAACCTATCAGCCCATAAGGCATGAACCAATTTACTGTGCCATGATTTCTGATTTTGTTCCAACAATTTTTTAATGATATTGATGAGGCTTTTGTTGGAAGATTCAGCTAATCCATTTCCTTGGGGATAGTAAGCAGTGGAATGGCCCAAGGTTATGTGGTATTTGTAACAGAAATCAACCATCTTCTTAGATTTAAAAGCAGCAGCATTGTCTGTTATGATTTTTCTGGGACAACCAAATTTGGATAGGATATTTGTTTCAAGGAACTTGATAATGACAGAGTCATTAGCATTTCTGGAGGGTATAGCTTCTATCCACTTGGTAAAGAAGTCAGTGGCTGTGAGGATCCACTTATGTTGAGCTGAGGAGGATGGGTGAATTTCCCCAATGAAGTCTAAACCCCATTGTTGAAAAGGTGCCTCAACTCTGATAGGATGTAAGGGTAAGGGAAGGAGTTTTCTTTTGCCATCAAATATTTGACACTTATGGCAAGACATGACCAACTTCTGAGTGTCCGGGAAAAGGGTAGGCCAACAGTAACCAGATCTAAGAATTTTGTTCGTGGTGGCCTTCTTGTAGAGGTGTCCTCCACATTCTCCGTCATGCAACTCATGCATGATTTTTCCTGCATCATCTTTAAGTAAACATTTAAGAAAAATTCCAACATTTTTTCAATATAATACTCCATCTAAGATGCAAAAACTCAAAGCATTTTGTTTCAAAAATCTAGCTTTAGTTTTAGACAGAGAAGGAGGGGCATTTAAATATAAAAGTACATAAATAATGTTAGCATACCAAAGAGAATTCAGAAATGTTTCTTCAATAAAAGGAGTAGTAGATTCTTCTATTTCTTCCAACACATCTACCATGTTGATGTCTAGTGCTTGGAAGTTAGACTCAGCCATAAGTTTTGCTAATCCCTGCCCTTAGCTAGTTTGGTGGGCCTGATTTCTAAGTCATATTCGAGAATAGTTGCAATCCATTTTCCCCTTTTACCATCAGGCTCTTGACTTAGAATGTCCTTGAAAACAGTATGTGGAACAAAAGAAATTATGTGAGAGTGTAAAATATAGACCCTAAAGTATTTTAATGCTTTCACTAATGCTAAGGCTTGCTTCTCCATGATGTTATATTTGAGAGGAGCATCTCTTAAGGCCCTACTAAAGAAGGATATTGGTTGTTCTTGCCCCAAGTCATTCTTTTGAAGTAAAACTGCAGCTATTGTATGCTCAGATGCAAAAGAAAAGATGTAAAAGTCTTTGGTAAAATCTGGACTAATCAAGACTGGTGTTTGAGTAAGAGCTTGTTTGACCAGTTCGAATGATTGTTTAGCTGGTAAGTAAAGTCCATTTTACACCGACATATTTCTTAAGCATGTTTGTAATGTTTTTTAATAGCTCGGCAAGATTAGGGATAAACCTCCTCGGAAAATTGATCTTTCCGATGAAAGATTGAAACTCTTTGAGGCTTCTTGGATGACTGATTTGTAATATGCCATCTATCCTTGTAGGGTCTATTTTGATTCCCTCTTCTGAAATTATATGGCCAAGAAGTTTACCTTCTTGGATACCAAAGAGTGTCTTCTTGGGATTCAATGATAAGCCAAATTTCCTACACTTCTCAAAAATTTTTCTCAAGTGAATCAAATGTTCTTCTTCAGTTTGTGAGAAAACGATTATGTCATCAAGGTAAATGATTATGAAATAGCCAATGTCTTCAGAAAAGGCTATGTACATGGCCCTTTGGAAGGTGGCCCCTGCATTCATCAATCCGAAAGGCATTTTAACATACATAAAGGTGCCCCAAGGTGTGGTAAAAGCAGTTTTGATTTGATCACTTGGGAGCACTAACACCTGGTTGTAACCCGAGAACCCATCTAAGAGGGATATCCTTTTTGACCCAACTACCCTTTGAAGTATATGGTCCATCTTGGGTAAGGGGTAGTTGTCTTTTAAAGAGGCTCTGTTTAAATTTATGAAGTCAATATAGAGCCTGATTTCGCCTGTTTTCTTTCTAACAGAAACTAAGTTCGATACCCATTCTGAATATCTAATTGGTACAATGATCCCAACATTATGCATCTTTTCAATTTCTGCCTTAACTAAAGGTAGTAAGAGAGGATTTATTCTCCTCAACTTTTGTTTGAAAATATTTTGATTTTCTTTGAGGGAATTTTGTGCTAGATGATGCTGGTATCATATGATTTCAAATCTTTGTATCCCCAAGAAAAAATATCTCTAAACTCTTTGAATAACCCTATATATTGCAATTTTATGTGAGCCGGGAGAGTGCTGGACAGTTTAATCATCTTGGGTTCTGCTAGACTGCCTATGTTATGCTCTTCTACATTTGTTTCCATAGGCTCTATTCTCGGTTCTTTGGCTACATCGTTAACATCAAAAAGGTGTTCTAAAGGTGTGAGACCTCTTGGAATTTTATCATTTTTGCATTGTAAAACTTCCAAGTCTTCTTGGTCTGCATTGTCAATTATCTCTGCTTCAAAAAGATCCTCATAATGATTTATATCAGCAGAATATGTCATTTCAACTTCTGGAATTTGTTCAATATACAAACAATTTTCTTTTTGGCTGGATTCTGCTATTGGTATGTCGAAATCGTTTTCTGATTTTAAGAAATCATCTATGTGTTTGTCAGAGTCAAACACTTTCCAGTGATCTTCGTTATCAGGCACAGCAGGCCGGTGTTTTACCTTTATGCTAAGCTGTTCATTTATCTCAGGTATTTGGCAATTGCTGGCATTGAAGGCGAGTTCATTTTCTAGATGATTCAGTGCTCTAGGAATGAAAATAAGTTCATATTTTTCAAAGGTTTTCAATAAATCAAGGGCAGCGTTCCGATATTCCCTGAGCCTTGGATTTCTAGCAGAGTATTCTCCTTTGATTTGTCTTATGATAAGTTCAGAATCTCCTAAGATTGATATCCTTTGGGCTTCTAATTGTTTAAGCAATTGTAAGCCTAGGAGAAGTGCTTCATACTCAGCAATATTGTTAGTGCATGGGAAATCTAATTTATATGAAAAAATTTGATTCGTATTTTGAATCCAAACACCTGCCCCTGCACTTGTTTTATTACAGGATCCATCAAAGTTTATTGTCCAAAGTATATTTGACTCATTTTCATTTTCTTGTTGCTGTTGATTGTCAATGTTTTGAATTTGATTCGAGGGAAGATTTGATTGTTCTGGTGAACTGATTGGGTCTATGTTTTCCTTATCTTGTTGAGTGATTTCATCTTCGTTACATAAGATAAAGGAATCTAAACTTGATTGAATAGAATAGATTGGAGAGTTGTTTGGTTTGTCTATGTTGCTCACCATGTACTTCATGTGAGATTCCCTGTATAGTCTTCTATTTTGGTTAAAAACAGGGATGGTGGCATAAGACATGTCCATTTGAAGGCTTCCCTAAAGTTTGGCTCCCCAAGATCTTGATAAGAGCATGCCATACTTAGGGGGAATGTCAGCTACAACTATGTCCATGACTAAACTCTTAGCAGGGATTTGAGATAAGTTAACACACAAATCTTTGATTAAACCCAAACATTTGACTCTGCTTGAGTCAAAGGAATACAAATATTTGTATGGTTTAGTAATCTCTAAGCCTAAGCTTTCCATTACCACCTTGGGCATTAGATTGTGTGAAGCTCCTGAATCTAACATGGCATTGTGTAAAATTTTCTCGTGTATGTTCAAGCTAACATAGAAGGGAGGGACAACCCCTTCTTGATATTTTCCTTCAACTTCTGGACCAAACAACAACTCAGGTTTGTCATCTGTCAAGTTCAAGGTGTCAGTATCACCCCTAAGTTCAAAGCTTTCAAAACTTGGTTTTTGTACACTTCTTGGGTTACTAGTTCAGCTAGGGGAATGGTAATTTTTATCTTAGAAATCTCTCCCTCAAGGTTGAAAGGAACAATTGACTTGTTCATATTTACATCTGTCTTTTCAATTGAATTATTTTCAGCAATTTTGATTTGTTGAACCTTGTTTGGACTCGTAATTGGGACAGTTTTATTAGGACCACTAGCTGAAGTGATAGGGGTACTCTATTCAACATTTGGCTGGAAACTTTTGTCTTTGTTTATGTCTGGTTTCTTGGTCAAAATGTTGGTTTTTTCTGCTGTCTTTTTGGGCTAATTTTATTTGTTTTCCTTGATAGCATTATTAGTGTTCTTATCCTTTGAATTATCTATGTTCCCCTTGCTCCTAAGATCGTATTGTTTGTGCACCTCCATGATTTCATTTTCAAAACCCAATCTATAGTCATAAGAATATTCATAGGTGTTTGTTCTGCGATCAGAGTAGAAACCTTATTCTTCCTCAGTGAGGAAAACATCATCCCCACTGTCTGATCCAATCAAGTTTACATGAGCTTCTCCCAACCTTTCCAACTCCCTATCTTCCTCATATTGATCTACATAGTTTTTCTGGAAGGGATGTCTAATCTGTTGGTCATTTTCCTTTTGTTTGTCTTGATTGTTTTCTCTTCTATAATTCTGATTTCTGTTTCTATTTTGGTTGTTTTGAGGTTCTCTTGGGGGCACTCTGTCATTCAAATTAATATTTTCAAGCATCCTCTCCATTACCTTCACTAGGTTGTCGATTTTTGTGTCAGAAGTTGAGGTTGAGGGTAGTAGGTCATCTTTATAAGTTACCCTCTTCTCTGATCTCAACCTATTTATTTTCTCAATTATGTTTGCTTCTACGCTCACAGCTCCTTTCTTCATGTCTTATAAGGTTAAGTAATCTCTCTCCCTTAACTGATAAGTCATCTTAGCATCAAGGCCTTCGGGATACCTTACCAAGGCCATGCCTCGAGGAGGTTTCATGTGAGGTGGAAGAGCATTGTAAATGCTATTGAGCCTAGTGGAGTAATCATGAACACTCTCCCATTGATTTCTCTTGAGGCTGCTATACTCTGCTAGTATTTGGAGAGGATTCTTTTTTAGTTCCCATTTGTTGATGAATGTTTGATGCAAGGCAGGGAGATCATTTATGATGTTAGGAGGTAAGTTTTTAAACCATTTCTTTACATAACCTCCTAAACTTTGGGCGAAGATTCTCATCTTCACAGTTTATTCTTCTATCTCCATGTAATCGAAAGCATCTTCCATCCTATCTACATGATTTTGAGCTGTTGTAGACTCTTTTCTAGTGAAATGAGGGATTTTGGATTGGTAATCATTTGGTAAAGGAAGCATAGGTTGTGGTAACACTAATGGGGCATACCATGTTGCCATGGCTGGAAAGAAAGGTGGATTTACAAGGGGTGGGTGAGGGAAAGTTGGCAATGAGTGGTTTGGATAGTGGATGTTGGATGGACAGATGTGGATGTACCGAGGATAGATTTTTGAGCTGATCTTGGATGAGAGACACCTAAATTGAGAAGGAAATGTAAATCAGGTGGTGTGGTTTCTCTACTACCAGGATGTTCACTTTGTTCTGGGGATAAAAGTGAAGAATCAGAGTCTATCTGTATTATATCATCAAGTGACCTAGTTATAAAAGGATTTCTTAAGTCGACTTGTGATTGGTGTAGAGCTGCAAGATTTTCAGGAACTGAATTAGCTCTCAAGGGTGATATGAAAATAGTTGAAAATTTAATCTTAGGAGACTCCCTAAGTATACTTTCAAGATTTTCAACTATTTCCGGTGGGTTTGGGTCAAGGAAAGCTCTAGTATGAATCTTTCTAGGAGACACTATGCTGTGTTTTTCGAACCCAGCTAAAAGAAAAGTTTAACCAAATATGACAATCTTTAAGAGGCTAACTGATCTTTTTTTTTAAAGAAGAAAACTTCAATCCTAAAGCCTTCTAACTGAGTTTGTATGATTTTACAAATATTATGGGTCTTCCCAGTGGACTCTTAAGGTCTGTTTAGGATTGTGGAGTCACCAGGTGGAAATTTTTAGCTCTTTTGGAGGTAAAAGGTTTTATGGTCCACCACCAAGTTTATTATGAAGCCAAACTAAAATGTTTTTGGGTTTTTCTAAGTTTCTTGGTCTTACAGGTTATGAGAGTGTCCTGAATCTGACTTAACACTTAGATAAGGTGTCAAAACATACAAAGTTCACTCTTATGGCTTGGTAACTGATTCCTTCAAGGTTTGATAAGGTTCTAAGAGAATCCTAAGCGTCACTTAGTTTTTCACTGATTCAAAATAAGTCCTATCATGATTACCGTTATGCTTGGTAGTGCTTGAAGAAGTTTACTTATGTTATACTAGACAGTGAGTGTTTAATTTTAAAGATTTTACTCAGGGTCCCACTGTGATCGCCATTATGTTAGTGTCCTGTGTTTTGATAGTTTGGAAAATCAAAAGACAAGGCAACATCAGAACCAATCTTTAGATTTACAGGATCTAGTCCTCCTGTTCTCAGAGAGGGATCTCTCAAATGTTTTTTTGCAAAGGTTTATCTTGTGTGCTTAGAGTATTGGTTTTAGACTTGTTATTAAGTGCAGGTGTTTGATTGTTTTTTTGGTTGAATTGATACAGTAGAATATGAAAGGTCTAGGAAAGGTAGGTAGAAAGAGGAAGTAGTAGCTTCATTGGGCAATGGAGTCAAAAAGAGGTCATGACAAACTTATCAATGGATATGGGATATCAAAGGGAAAATCTAACTTGGCCGTAGGATCATTTGGTTTTGAAATGAGATGGACATCAATGATTTGGAAAGAGAAGTTTAATTATCAACAAAGGGAATTTGAAAGCATGACTTGAACAATAAAGAGGTATTTGATAGACATGGCTGACCATGAATTCTAAAAATCACACTTTAGGCAAATAATGAATTCAAAACAAATTTTAAAATGAAATCTAATATTCGGGGACACCCTATTTCCTCAAAGATTTTATTTCAAATGACTTAGAAAACATAAAATATTCACTGATAATTGCAGTCGTAGAAGAGGGAACACCTAACACATCTATGATTACAACTACAAAAACCTTTAAGACAACTGTTTAAGCAAGGACAAAGGGCAAGATCAGAATAGACCTCCTTGGCTCACTATAAACAGAAATACTTCAAAGGGATTCTTCAATAACAACCTTTAAGTGGCAGCAGACAAGCAGGGAGAACCATAAATCATGCTGAAACCAACTTATTCGAACTATCATAGAAATAAATAAGCATGAGGACTAAAGAGAGAGATTAAAGACTCGAAAATACCTCAGCAAAAGAAAACATGAAACAGTGAAGGATGAACAGGTCTAAGGTGCTTCCAGGAGTCATTTCTTAGCCTAAAACTTTCAACCTACTGTAGTAAGAAATTATGGAACATAATGAAAACAAGAGAAAACATTAAACAATTCAGAATACTTCACCAACAGCCAAGCTCATGGATCCAATGATAGAGCCTTCTCAGGAACAACAATGCAACAACATCATCAGGGCTTTCAAGACTTCAATTTCTTCTTCAACTTCAACATACTATGTATTATTTCAGAGAGTTTCAGTGTTACAACTGGTGATCAACGAACCAACATTTCCTCATCTTCTGCAGCAGTATTTATAGAAGAATGAGGAGGTGGGAGAGGACAAAAGATCTCCTAGGATAATTAATACAGACTTAATGGCTTCTCGGCCTTTGGGGGCTCGATGTAGAAGCTTACATAGGTGTCCTCTGTATTAAATAATTTACATTAAGATTTAAGCTCGGTGGCAGCTCTTTTTTACTTTTGAGGCTCTCTGTTATGTTGAAGTAACTCTGCTGATTTTCTGTCATTAAGTTTATTTGCAGAATCAACTCTCTAGCTGCGCTGAGGCAAATATCTCGTCTTGATCAATAACTTCGGCCTCTGTTTGAATGCTTTGAGGCATAGGTGGCACTGTGGTAGCTGGGAGGAATCAATTTTCCTTAGATGTGGCGGTGGAGGCCTTGTTGTCTGGTAAACAATTTGATTTACTTTTAACTGTGTCTTAATTGGGAGGATTAGGCTTTTGATAATCAATATTAGCCATAATCCTCCACAGATCTGTCTTCAATCTTCCATTCTGGTGCGTTCTATCTTCGACCCTGATACTCTTTGATTTTTAATTCATTTACTGTGTTCTGTTGGTGTGCAGTGCTGCGCAGGGATCGTGAGGCATCAATGCCTTTGGAGCATTTGACGAGACGTGGAAATTTAAACCCTGGATGGCTTCTTTTTAAAGAATCAAAGGCACGAGAATTAAAACCCTGGCCTTCAACCTTTTCTTCAGCACAATGAAAAAACCATATAATTACCCTTTATCAAATGATATAACCGGACTTCAAAATTTTGATAAAAGCAAGTTGTATAACCATTTCGGGTCACAAAAGGTGTTTTCTGACGTCAGGGTGTTTATGACCCGAAATCCTTATGAAATCCGCTACATAAAGTTCCTTGGGTCCAGATTGGGGCCTGCTGACATCAGGGTGAGTGTGACCCAAAATATTTATGAATTTCGCCCTATAAAGCTCCCTGGGTCCGGATTTCATAACCATACGAGCAAACAAACAAGGCCCGCTCCAATCAATTGTTGCCATGTGTGCACTAATATGTATGTTGACTAGGCGTCGAGGACCATCGGTTCTGTGGGACCGTTGACTGCTGTTGTGGCCGTGGGGACTAGGGTGATTGATCGTGGGTCGTCAATCTGCAGATCAGACCGATGGCAGAGATGTTTTGATAAATGTGTTGTACCTTTGTTTATCCCTCGAGCTTCTCTTGAGCATGATCACCGTCCGATGACCCAGCCTTAGATCGGACGGCGCACTTCCATATTGCGCTGAGATCACAATCGATATTTAACGCACGGGGAGGGCGGTAACTCCAAACCGCCCACGGCCACGTGTTGGCCTTTGGCATTGATCGCGCTCGAATCAGAAATACCACTTACCCCATAAAAGCGGTGTGATCAAAACTGCTCCGGTTTTGTACAGTGATTGACCATGGGGACCATGGGGGCGATTGATTTGAGGGTCGTTGATCTGCAGATCAGATCGACGGTGGGGAGAAAATTAAGCTATGCACCGGTAGAAACCTTTCCAAACCCTGCAAAAAATACAAAAATCAATAAAAACAAAGGTTTCATGTGTCAGGATGGTTTTATATATATGAAGCGGGTAGGCGCCTGACTGCGGGGCCTTAGTCTATATGAAAAGCAATATGATTAGGGGCTATAATATACAGGGCTAATCGACATCGGAGTTTAAAACATGGAAAAAAGACTTATGCGCTCAGATTTTGCGATGCGATAAGTGCTTTGTGGGTCTAGCACCTGGTTCTAGGGTGCGGGCACATGGAGGGGAAGTGGCTTAAAACTTAGCCCAAGGGGGCTTAAGTCTGTAATACAAAAATGTGTTTTTTATGAGATTTTTCAAGTTTTTCAATGGGTTTTGAGGGTTTCGATAAGGCAAAGAAAAAGTCTTAAACCTTATCAAAGGGGTTTTGATGGAGGGGAAAGGGGAAAAATATGAAAACGAAGGATTTTTTATGGAGAATAAAGGGGTAAAACTGAGGTTAGTTTTGGAAGTGGAAGGAGGGGGAAAATGGTCTTTGGAGCAGTATTTTCTCATGAAACCAGCAGAATTCTAGAGTGTAAAAATGGGCACAGTATGGAAGATTTTGGACAGAGGCATGAGGCCTTTAAGAGTCTTCAAGAGCCAACACTTTTTTGCAATAAAATTTGTTCCTTGAAGGCTCCAAAAAATGATTTAGCCACCTTTTGGTATATAAATTTTATAGGTGGCTAACACGTGTGACCAGAGCCAAACACAGCCGCAATAGAAGCAATCGAAGATATACCAATAGTGCCTCGTCCTTCAACTGAAGTAGGAGTATGAATACTTGCAGCACTCACAGCCAAAGCTGCATTCCCAGTCGTGGCCACAGAAAGGTGAGAATATGATGGATAAGGAATTTCTAGTCTCTGAGACTCAGGTCCGATGTACTCAATGATAAATCGATAACTAGTAGGAAGAGGAGATGGAAGAGACTCAATAGGATGAGGGACTTCCTCTACTTCTACTTCTTCTACTGGAAATAAAACTCTCAAGATGAGTGAAGCACTCCTCTCGGCACTAACACCAACACCAGAACCAAATACAGAAACAACTAGCCATAACGGAGGATCTCTCTCCACTGCGTCTGAAAACACCGGGTGAAAATCACCCTTTGAATTACTTCTACGCCTTCTTGCAGAAGGCTCGGTACTCATGGGAGATAACCACCAGAGCCTCCTCAATCGACGAGGCGATCATTCAGTTCTTTTAAAAGATTTATTAGACTCGAAAAAATATATGAATCTAAGAAATATAGGAGCAAAGAGCACACTACAAAGTCCCTAAGATACAGCCAGACAAGAAGCTCTCAAGTATTTCCGCTCCGGGTGATGAGGACCGGACACCAAAATACAAGAAAGCGAACAATAAGACCTCCCGAAAGTAGTTTGGGGTAATTACAACCGAGGCCTACTAGTAAAGGTAACAAAAACAGTTACGCTAACCTCCTAACAACAACCTTTTCCAGTGCAAGTACCCAATATTTGCAAGGGCACCCTCCAAAAGCACTGTTGGAAGTGATACAACATCTGCCTCAGGTACCATGGGTATTCCTCCCCACAGTCACCTGTGTGATACCTAGGATCGGCAACTAAGGGCACCAATCCGTATCAGCAGCCGGGCGGAACGGTCTTAGGTCAAGATTCAACGAATTAGAGAGGGGGTATCTCTCTTCTCTGCCTGCACTTTCCCTCACGCTTGACTCTCTGGAGGAGAGCTTTCCTAGTCCACCTAATGGTGTTGGATTTCACTCATTAATAAACTTCTATGTTTCAAAATTTGAGTAGCCTTGGAGAGTTAAATCCCCACTCACCTAATCCAAGGCTCTACAACCTAGCTAGTTGATGTATGACACTAATAGAAAAATTGCTAGTTATTTTAAAATTATATTGCTTATTTTAATTGGCTGTTATTTTATGTCAAGGGCATATGGAAATGAAACCGATGATGTTTGTATGATGCAGAAAGAAACCAATGAATACCAAACTACATGCAAATGCACTGATTTCCTTTCGATGAAGAGTGATTTCTACACAAGTTCTATGAGACTACTTTTTTACTTTTCTTTTCAAATAATCAGTCTTCACACACCTCACAAATTTACAAAGACTAAAAAAGCTTATGTGCACCTAATGCAAATTACTAATGGCATGCAAATCCTAAGATGCTAGATCTAGAAAAGCAAAGAGAAATCTCTAACAATACCAAGGTTCAATCACTTTTTGGCTGTCAACAAAGCTAGTTCCAAATCAGAAACTGAATGTATAAAGACGCCAAAAACATACTTGACATAAAATAATGAAATCAAAAGAAGACTCCCTTCCTAATCAATTCAAGAACCGAAGAATAAAGACTTCAACAAAGCTTCAAAAGATGAAAAGAAACCATTAAACAAAATGAGAAACAAAAGCAATGGAAAACAAAATGTTTTTTGGGCTTTTGAGTTTATAAAGAAAAGAGACTTCAAAGAGACCAAGAAACTATCCAGTTACTGAGTCAAGAAAACTTCGAATTTCAAACAAAACTTCAACAAAATGCCCCCAAGCCAACTATGCTACTCTCATAGTAGGACTTGTATGAGCAAGAGGAAGACAAGAAAGCCAAAAAATCAACTCAACACAATAGCATAAACTTGCGGCAAACACAAACTCCAAAGAATCAAAAAGAGACTCTTCGAAAATTGCAACAAGACCTAGTCAATAAAATCAAAATAACCAAACGCAAAAATAGGCAAAAATCAAAATGCAAAGAAACACATAAAGTTAGGAAAGAGAAAATGAGGACAAGATCTCTGTCCTGAATACTCAGAACAACCAAGAATCTTCAAAAAAAGATCTTGGTGCTCAAGCCAGAATTTCAAGCACAACAAACAAAGAATTCACCGAATGAGCTACTATTCAGACAATTAAGAGAGAAACAGGCACATAACCACTTTAGACACAGTCTAGAGACTTCAAAAATACTATAGGAACAAGTCACCATAGGCAGAAAAGACAAAAAAAGCTTAAAACCAAAAATTTCAAATTTTACTCAGGCATACGTGCTTTCTCATTTTTGAAACCAGTGTGCATAAGTGACTGTATCAAAGGAAACTCACGTATACGCAGGTCCCTTTGAAAAAAACAACGTGTATACGCGACTATGCAGAAGGAAAAGTGTGTATGAAAAAGCAAATAAGGAAAAAAAAAAAAATTTAAGCCTGATCAGAAGACCAGGTCTTCAGTCAAACTGGAAAAAGATTCACTGAACTGGAAAAATTTACAGAAACTATTAGGAACCCACAAGACAGATGAAACAACCCAAAAGGGAAATCACAGGAATGTGATCCCCATTGGAGTCGCCATTTCTATTTTGGGAAATAACTCCCTAAAGGTTTTTGGGTCAGCAACCTTCACAGATCAGGGGCATACCATTCAAGAATGACTGACTTAACCTATATTTTATACTGAAAAATAGATATAATAAGTTGTAGAACTTACTCGAAATTCCAACATTTGATGTAGATCCCGCGGGGTGCAAACCCCCATCTTCTGGTCAAAATACCTCCTCATCAGCTCAGAGGAAGAAAAATATGGAAGAAGTACAAAGACCTGAATTAAACCTATTTCTGCCAGGGTAACGCCTATATAGAACAGACCAAGAGCGTTATAACGCAGGAAATCAGTGCATTGGCCACGTTAGTGGCTAGGGCAACGCTCTGTTTACACTGGAGGGAAGCGTTACCCGTGTTTTAAGTTTGAATTGGGAAAAGAGCGCGGAGAATGATTTGAATCTCCAACTTTCCCTCACAAAGGAGTCAGTTCACAAAGGAAACTGCAGAAGCACCAGTTCATTATTGGTCATTGCCATGGGAGACTGAACTCCAAAAGAGGCAAAAGCATGGAGATCAAAGAAACATCTAAGATTTTTCCATTCCAAACTAGTGGAAAGAGAAGGGCAACAATGGCCTTCTCCCTCTCCTATAAGAAGGAGCTGAAGGCTCTTAATTGAAGGTCGAAGGATTGCTCAAGGCTCTTGTATACTTGTGGAATAGAGAATAGTGTGACATTGTGAAGGCCAAGAGTCAAAGAGGCTCCTAGAGAGCTTGTTGACTTGGACTTCTTCACTTGAAAGAGAAGAGAGATTGGGATACTGAGGAGGGCTTGGTACAACCGATGGTTGTAATCCTCCTTCTTTCAAAATCAATAGAACTGTGTTCGTTTTGTCCATTCAATGCTTAATATTGTCATTATTGTTTGAAAATTTACATAGTATGATATGAATGGCTCATATGTGTATAATCTAGATGTTTATTGTATATTGATTTAATTGATAGGATACTTGTTATATTAGAAATTACGCGGGTGCTTTGACTGATTGCAGGACTCGGATTTGGAGCCGGTGAAGAAGGACTCTTGCTTCGCTGCGCAGCGCTCTCAAAGGGATTCCAATACTGTCAAAGAGGTAATTATCTATTGTATTCCTTCAAGTTATTTCAAGCTAATATGAACATGCTCATGCCATCTTTGTGAACAACATAGCTAATCTTACTGTCTGCCTCGGGCACCGGAAAGCCCTGAGAGGGATATTCGAAAACCAACAACCCAAGCAGTTTACCCTATAGCAGAATTGGCGACTCTGCTAGGGATTTCCCCGATAGTTTCCGGACTATTTTTTCCTTCCTTTCTTCTCTTCTCCTCTGTTCAAAGATCCTTCCGACCATTTTTTATGCCCAGTAGACATACCAAACGCTTGCACAGTTCAATCCTATTCCTGTCTCGCCAACTGAAGAGCTTTTCCCTGGTTAACATGACCTATGCAGGCTATCCAGTGCGTTATAACATGGTCTATGCTTAAATACAGTGCGTTATAACGCTGTATTTTCTCACAGACAGAGCGTTACTCAGCCAAAAACCTTGTTCTTCACTGCTGTGACTATGTTTTAGTTGTAGATTTTTTTGGGCATCAGTACCTTTCACTGACTGAATCCCTATGCGTGTCTGCTAAACTGGAATTGTTATTTGTTTCTCTTATTTAGTTAGTGTGCAAAACATTTACTTTTTAAAAGAGAAAATATTTTTTTTTTTTTATTATTATTATTTTTCTGCATATAGTGAAATTTTTAGTTCACAGACTGTTAAAAGAGGTAGATAGAAGTCTGAATCTTCAAAAGTTGAGCTGTGTTATTTACATGTTGGTGCATGGATGATTGAAAAAGAAACCTCTCCTTGTAGAAACACTCTTCATTGAATTTAATATTTAGAGCATGTTTTGCATGGTTTCTTGAGTCAGAGTCTCACTATACTTCATACGTCCATTCCCCCTCTGCAAGACTAATAACAAAGTACACTAAAAATAAAGCGACACTAAAATCAATCTAATTACTCTTTTTTGTGCTCACACAAACAGTAGTTCAGGCTAGGATTTTGGGTTAGGAAAGTAAGAAAACTACCCAAGATCTCAAAACTTGAAAACTAGAGTCATTAACGAGTGAAATCCTGCTGCACTCACATTATCGGGACCGTTCCTTTACCGGAGCTCAGCGCGAGACAACACTTGGGTGCACTAGAAGGTAGCCCGCCTTCGACTGCATCCTATGGGTGTGTTATATATTGGGGTTCCCTTCGGGGATGTCAAAACTAGATCGGGGATCTAGGTATTCTGCCCATATAGCACACTGTCCTTGATCGTGGACCCCCCTGATGATGTTTGTGATTTGAGGTATCCTTAGTGGCCATAATTTTAGGGACTTACACAAGGTGACTGGGACGGGCTGTCCTGGTACCTGAAACAGACGGACCCACTCTGTCTTCAGTCTTTAGGAGGGTACTCGTCTTCATGAGAGTGCTTACACCTATCGTCTGAGGTTCGGGCGAAGCTCTAGAGTGACCGTAACTGTACTTTCGACCAACCCTCTCTGTATACTATTGCGATACTGGATTTCATCACCAGTGAACGGTAGTACTCAGACAGGGCACCCTATTCTGGCTGCTTGCTGATTGATTTTAGAAATTCCTTTTTCTTTTTGTTAAGAGTGTGGTTACTGTCATTTGAGACTTCATAATAGATCACAATTTAATAAAATTTGTTAAAATTAAACCGGTCACCGTGGCGTCCCCTGACCCACGCCGTCTGTCTCGACGATAGCAAGGTCTACCTCCTCTCAACCTTGAGGAAGAACTGAACCTTGGTGAACCCGGGCCTTCTACGGAAGGGCAGTCTCCTCTGACTAATCTTGATTATCACATAGACCCTTATCAGCCGGAACTCCCGGAGGACCCTTTCACTGAAGGCGTTGTACCTAATTACAATCCTCCGCTCACTGATCCATTAGGGCCTGTGATAATCCAAATTACACCACGCCGAGATATGTCTGCGGCAACACCAACATCTATTTCTCCACTGGCATCCACAGGGTCGATACCAATGGCAACCATTCCTGGTTCGCCACCATCCTCCCCGCCGGTGGTCAGTTCTATGCCATTACTGGGTAACCCCAGTAGTCAACATACACCTACCCCCAATCCTATGGTCAACACAACTGTCAGTAGTTTACCGAACCCTTTGGAATCTACTCCTATCGTAACCACATTGGGGACCACGGTAGCTCCTCCCATGAGCATGACTACTTCGGTGCCCTTTAGCAACCCTTTCGGTTGGAACCCTCTGTTGAGTTCAAACCCCCTGGCCACTATACCAGGGGGCAGTGTTATCAGTACACAGGTAGCAGGGAATATTTCTCTTCCTATGCAATCCTTAGGAAAAATGGGACAACCCATTGTAAATACTATCCCCTTAAGTGGTTCAAACATAGGTGTAGGATCTATACCGTTGCCAAATTATGCAAGTACTAGTATGCCTCCGGGAAACTCTATTGCATCCATTTGGACTAACCAACCCCAACCTCCATCTGGAGTGGGAGGGCACTTTTATGCTGGGGGCAACCAACCATTTTCCCCTCAATACACTATGCCCTATGGACAGCAACCATATGTTCCTACTCCTCCACCTATGGGAGGTTTTTATCAAAGTCCCACTTACCCTTCTGGTAACACGTGGATGGGAGGACCTATGGTCCAAGTAATCAGCCCATACTACCTTGGTTAGACTCGGGGGAAAATCCACAATTGCCTTTCTTGGCAGCTTTGGACATACCCGACATCCATAAGCTGACGAACGACCCCATCAACCACAACCCGCTTTGGCCTCCAATACCGCATAAGATTCTTTCTGATATCCCGAAGTTCGACGGGAAACATGGGGACGACCCGGCCGCACACATCACTACCTTCCATTTATGGTCCATATCCAATTCCATGGTAGATGATAGTGTTCGACTTCGACTGTTTCCCCGCACCCTTACAGGCAATGCCGCCAAGTGGTACATTGAATTACCACGCGCTGCCATCAATACGTTTGGCGCTTTAGCGACGGAGTTCTTAAAGAACTTCCAACTGCCAATTAGAGTGGAAACCGGATCAGAATTGTTAACATCGCTGCGACAAGACACCGCCACCCACATCTCCGACCATATTCATGAATGGAGACGTAGGAGGAGGCTCGTCAAAGCGCCAATACCGGACCATCTCTTGGCCAATTGGTTTTGCAAGTCTCTTTTACCCCACATCTCTAAAGACATTGGCCTTTCTAGTGCGGTGACAGAAGATCAATGTATTCTTCGTGCCCAACACTTGGATTTAATCTATTCACAATCCGGCACGCTTTACGATCTGCTCCCCCATGCCCCTAGTAACCCAAACCCTCCGGCTACTCAGAAAACCGGAGCTCATGCCGATGGTCTCGTTGGCGCGATCTCTGGTGTAGCCACCAATCAGTCTCGGGGGCAAACCTCCCAGCCATCCTCGGCTGCCACCGCCCCCCATCAAATGACTCCTCTTCCTCCCGCTGAGATAAATTCGGTGCAAATCTCACAAAAACCTAGTGGGAAAAATAAGAAGAACAAGAAGAAAACATCTTCTTCGGAAGAGCAGTCGGATAATCAGAACAACCCTAATCAGAAAAATGCTGCCAGAAATGACAGAGGAAAGGATAAACCCATGAAATTTCCTTGCAAAATCTGTGCGGAGGATCACTTGACATACAAATGTCCTCGGCTGCAGGAATGCACCGATTTTATTGCTAACAAGGATTCTGGGCGAACACCTACCGTTCTTCACAATCCTTTCCCCAATCAACCGCAGCAACATCAACACATGGTTGACAATCCGCCACAACCCCATCAACGGGGCAACGGTGGTTCGTATCCTTCCGGCGAAGGACCATCTGCCATTTATGGCATCGAGAGTGTTGACCTTCAAACTCGCACCAAGCTTTATGGAAATCCTACCATAGATGCTCAGGAACCTGGAACTAGTTCCAATCCGCCGCCGCCCAACGATTTACATATCGAAAGGCCTACTGTTTAACCTGTAATTCGTCCCCCCAAAGGGACACTTCGACGCACGACTCATAATACCTCTGCATGTGCAGCCCAAAACTACAATATTGTAGAAGATTTGGCGCAGGCACCGTCAGCTATGTCTGCTCTTGAAGTATTACAAACTTGTCCAACACAAAGGAAAGCCTTGCTTTCAGCCATTGGTGGAATAGATCCCCAAGATTCCATGCTAGCAATCTTTGATATGGAAAAGGCTAAACCTCGCCTCTCACATCAACTCGCATTCCAGGTGCAGGTTGTGTCGAAAGGGAGACCAATCCATCGCACTGTCATAGACGAAGGTGCTTTGACCTGCGTTATGTCACAAGCTTGTTGGCTCCATTTAGGTTCTCCTACTCTAACCCCGCCATCGAATTCCCTCAAAGCTTTCGATGGCCACACTTTCCTACCAAAAGGATACCTTGCTAGCTTTCCCATCACTCTGAGTGGGAAAATGGTAAACGTGGACGTTGAAGTCGTAGAGCGTCATCTCGACTATAATCTATTGCTCAGTCGCAGTTGGTCTTATGCTATGACCGCCATCGTGTCTTCGGTCTTCCGACTCATCCTATTTCCATTGGATGGGAAAATAGTCACGGTCGATCAACTATCCTTCTACACCCCTGATTATGCCACTTTACCAAGTAGCACTGTACCCCTAATAGGAGGTGTCCCTGACTCTTACGTCAGTATCGGTACCGGTCTTCTGAAGGCATCTTCCCTACTGGGTTGTTTTCCTCTACCGCCGCCGCAGATCCCAAACACGGTTGCAATGATATCCACCTTTTCAGATGGCTCTATCGACCCATGGATCATCCCGACACCTTCAGATATTGATTCTTATGGAGATCAGATGCCGCTTTCGCCGGTCGAGTTGGCTTACCAAGCCATCCAAAGCACATCTGAACCCTCCACTGATATGGTTTCGACCACAAGTACAAACCTCTCTCCCATAACAGTTCTCTCTAAGGATCTCCTCAATGAAGTCTGGCCTACAGACGAAGCTATTCAAGAGATCATGTCATTAGAAGAATGACCTTGGGGAGAGTTTCACCATCGCACTTCGACGATTGATCCGGAGGCGATAAAAACTGAAATCCTGTCTTTTGACCAACCTAAGATAGTTCCCTCCTCTTATACGACTGTTCACACTATCGATTCAGAAGGGAACATAGGTAATCTTTCCAAGACACTGCTCATTGATATCTCGGTCAAGACAGGTATCATGGAAAATATTCCGTATTGCTTTTCAAATATCACACCTTTCCAACTTGCTTTCGGCCTGGAGGCAGTACTTCCGATCGAGTGCGAAATCCCATCACTCAAACTTGCCGTTGAACTCCTGCCTGGCACCACCGCCACAGAAGAGCGCTTGCTCTCACTCAATCATTTGGACGAAACTCGTCGAGATGCTACACTAGCACTCGAATCTCACCAGCGCCGAGTTAAAGCTCAATACGACAAATCTGTCAAGCCTCGTTCTTTCCAAGAGGGCGATCTCGTTCTACTATATGATCAAAAGCACGACCTCTTGGGGGCAGGAACACTCCAACCATTATGGCTCGGTCCCTACATCGTTACTAAAGCCCTCTCAAAAGGAGCTTACAAATTACAGGACTGTAATGGAATTCCACTCGAGGAGCCCCGCAACGGGCTCTATCTGAAGAAGTATTTTTCCTAGTTTCGCACTAGGCATATGCTTTGTAATTTTATGTATATAAGTTTTGCCTATTTTATTTTGATGCTTCTGGATTATTTTTTGGTTTAAGGTGTTTTTCTCATGTAATCTTTTTCTTTCGCACAGATGTCATCACATTCGTTTTCATACGTCGGATATGCGGACGGTGCTAGTCGTCACACTAGACACATTACTTCAGCTGCTTGGGTTCTCTATACTCCTGAGTCGGACCTTCTTGGTTTCGGGGGAATCTTCCTGGGTAACGCCACCAATAATGTTGCCGAGTACATGTCAGTGATCCAACTTCTCACAGAAGCGACATCTCGTGAAATCTCCGATTTAGTGGTCAGGTTAGATTCCCAACTCATCATTATGCAGTTAAACAATTATTACCGTGTCCGCCACCCTGTATTGCTACGTTATTTTTTACGAGTGTGACTTTTAGAACGTCAATTTCAAACAATCACATTCGAACACGTTCCTAGAGAATTTAATGCATTAGCCGATTCTTTGGAAAATTATGTGTTAGATTGGCATTTATCGCATTTATTGTAAAAGATTTACTCATGAGTACATATATTTTTATCACATCAAAAAATACATAAAAATTTAAAAACACAAATCACCAAAAAATATATATACATATATATATGTCATGTCCAGTACATAGTAAACATCAAAAAGAAAAATCTCCCAAAACTTGGGGTGTTTTACAAAATTTGGCTACACTAAGCCATGCTCTGACACTAATACATCTACTCCACCAGCTAAGCCTGATGCTCATAATAGCATACAACTGCTCTAGCTATCCTCCTCAGAGGAACCAGATATCTCTCCGGCACACCCACAGTATGCTGCTGCAGACGAACTGGAACCTCCCGCATAGGAAGCGGTGGTATACCCATACTCAGACCCTCCAGGTTCCTGGAGAGTTCATGTAAAATTTGGGTATCATCGTCGTCGCCGGCATCCGCATCCTCTACTGGTGCGCCAGCCCCGGGTAGCTGCAATCCTCGCCGTGCATAGCGAGGGGCCCCAACTGGACGGACAGGTGCCACATCTGTGTCAAGCAAGCAAAAGCTTCATGTCAAAACTAAATTTTCACCCCTTTTTAAAACAAAAATATTTTTTTTTACATAAACATTCAAAAGCTAAAAACACAAAAACTTCTTTGAAAAAACACTGATCATTTTTCTTACCATCGGGCCCCCACTGGGTGCCAGGGGGCAAGACTAACTCGGGATCGCCTGTGAAGTTCATCCCTGCATAGGGATAATCCTCAATCATGATGATCTGAGAGTCTAGCCAATCAAAAAACCCCTCATCAAAACAGTGACGGACGGGACCCTCTCCAGTCCGTGGAAGCAAAGTGGCCCACCGAGCCTGCCTCGGCTCACGTGGACCCAATGGCGCTGTAGGGATCCTGGGCCTCATCAGTGGTATCCGCTCCAGTATGAAAGAAAAAATCAGTGTACCGTACCCAAACTCCCTTTGAGTACGGGTCTTGCATGCAGTAAGCTCTGCTCGGACCCGACGGACCACACCGTCACACCAGTCGAAAACCTGAGGCTGCATGCAATCCAAGGCCGGAGCATCTGAGCCTTGGTGGCCACATGCTGACTCTTGGCACTTGCCAAGCAAACAATCATCCATAAAATAGACCGCAGGGGTCTCAGAGTCACCTGTGCAATAGGTATCCGGTTACTCACAGCCTGGGTGCCACGTATGCAGTGCGCATGGATCAGATCAGTAGTGGAACGAGGGTCAGCTCTGGACCCCGTCAAATTGGGCCTCGCCCCACGACATGACAAACCGGTCAAAAAGTACACATCATCCTTTTCGATGGCGAGCTCATTGCCACCAATCCGAAAGACATGATGCCGTTCGTCCCACTGCTGGATCAGCCACCTCAGGAGGTCCTCTTGACCCCTCATCAGTTCTAAACGGGCATACTTGAGCAATCCGCACCTCCGGAGAGCCATTAAGCTTGCCGCATCTGTCACCATCTCTCGTTCTTCCCACTCATGTTCTCTCTCTCGCCAGATACTCATGATTAACAGCTGAACACCTGCAAATGCAACATTTTCAACCGATTAAAACTTGCCTGGACCACTTCAAAATGGAAAAATTGAATTTTTAGAAAGCACGGTGCGCCTAACGCGGGCTCTAGTACAAAAAAGAGCGTTCTAACACGGAACCCCTTAATGGGTGGTGCGTTTAACGCGGCTATTGCACTCCTGACCCGCGTTAGGCGCAAATATTTTTCTAGGGCCTCAAAATTTCCTAATTTTGAACCAGCAAAAACTAACAAAACAACAATTAAATGATAGCAGGAGGTTCTATCTCTTACCTAGATCTCGTGGAATCGAAAACTGTTGCCTGGATTGACCGTAATCGTCAGCTGAATTTTTCACCCCTTTTCTACTCCAGAGCTTCTTCACAGCACTCAAAATAGTGAAAATGAAAGTCTTCTGACCTTCTTATAGCAAATTCTGGGGCAGGACTCTCTTAAGTCAGTCGGAAAAGTCGTGATTTCTTGCTGTACGCATATCGCAACTCTCGAGATTTGGTACTGATGTTCTAATTAGGGATCAATATTTATGAGCAGACATACTCATGTTTTATCGAGCATTCTTTTTACAGTATTTTTCTTGCTCGTTAATCCGAAAAACCTCGAGTTCTCTTCTTCGGACTCGTTAAACTTATACGAAGTTGGCATCGAGCGTTCTTTTTTTTGGTCTTTTCTTGCTCGTTAATCCGAAAAACCTAGAGTTTTCTTCTTCAGACTCGTTAAAACTATGGAGAAGTATTGAGCATTCTTTTTAGGAATCTTTTTTCTCGCTCATAAAACCGAAAAAATCCCGAGACGCCTTTGTCAGGCTCGTTAAACTATCAAGACAGAGAACAAGGAGCCATTATTTTCCTCTTTTTTCAAAGCTCTTTAAACAGAAAAAGTATCGAGTTTTCTCCGTGTGACTCGTTAAAATTTCACGGAGGTATCGAGTTTTCTCCGCGTGACTCGTTAAAATTTCACGGAGGTATCGAGTTTTCTCCGCGTGACTCGTTAAAATTTCATGGAGGTACCGAGTTTTCTTTGTTGGACTCGTTAAAATTTCACAAAGAATATTGAGTTTACTTCGTCTCCTCGTACTCATAACAAAATGAGGTAGACGTCCATTGAACATAGATTTCTCACTTTTCTGGATTCGATGGACTAACTTACGAAAAATGAACTGTTTCGGGCTTACTATTATCCCTTTGCCGTGCCCGGTTATCAAGACATGACAAAGGTACCCCAATGGAGTCATCTTTTACGACATTTTTCAGACTCTCTAAACATGAAAAATTCACCGAGTTTACTCGTCTGGACTCATTAAACCTAATCAGACAGGACATGGAGTTGTCTTTTATGACATTTTTCAGACTCTCTAAACATGAAAAATTCACCGAGTTTGCTCATCTGGACTCGTTAAATCTAATCAGATGGGGCATAGAGTTGTCTTTCCTGACATTTTTCAGACTCTCTAAACATGAAAAATTCACCGAGTTTACTCGTCTGGACTCGTTAAACTTAATCAGACGGGGAAAAAATTGGACAAAATGGATACTACCTCTGTTACATTTCCAAAAAAGGTCGATTTGGCAGCAAAATTCTTGAACATGGAACTTCCCAGAAAACTCTTTCGCAGTTAGCCAAACCCTACCATCTATGAGTATTAGCCTTCATTTCCCAGTGTCCCTGCACCGGTAAAATCCTAACACACTCTTTGGTGTTCAAACACGCTTCAGCTGCCTAGTACCCTGCTAGAGTGCCTTCTATTGTTCAAGCAGATCTCGTTATCTACTGCTCCTGTTATCAACCAAACCGTTCATTATGCCAGAAATTATTTGTCATCTGACATTCCCATTTTACTCTTCCATATCTCAAATCATAAACAAAATCATTTGGTTTCCGTTTCGTGTTGACTGATGTAGGACGCCTCAGTGCCTACCTTTCAACAGATCACTTCCTATCGACTTCAACACCTTATCTAGGAAGTTGATCCAGAAACCCATCAGTACCCAGATACTTGCAGACATCAGTGGCAGGTGGTCTTGTGTTTGATCAAGGGTCTTCATCATTGGCTCTTGGTCAAATGATTCTACGAGTGTTCGACTTCAACTCCTTTTATTCACACTCGCTAGATTGTACTGGGCATCTTAGGGACCATCATCATTATCGGTGGCCACCTTCGCGTTTGTTAACAGTTTTCATTATTGACTGGTAATCAGACGATTTCTCACATGTTCGACGACAACTCCTTCATTCACATGTTGAGAAATATGCAGTTTAAGTGAATCGGCGGTCAAGACCTTGGGGAAAAAGGCTACACCATTAAAGTTGTGTTCCCTTCCCCAAGCTGCGATATTGTTTATGGAGACAGCTTCTTCAGCCTGATCCTGTTATGACGGACACTTCCACATTGTGCCTATTGGTGGACAGATTCTTCATATCTCTATTCTAGAGAAATCATGGTGTTTAAAGCTACTGAGCATGGGACATGCCCGACTCTAGGCAAATACTATATTTTCTGACATATGTTGTTGTTTCAGGTTTTCCTCAGTCTTTCAATCTCTCTATCTCTACAAATTATAAAGTATTTCGGCCATCGTCTTCGTCTCTGACCTCACACTTTAGGGGGCATCTATTACAGGTCAAAATACCTCCTCATCAGCTCAGAGGGGTGTTAGGGTCCCATGATTTGGCCGATTGGTGAGCCAAATGATGATGTAACATCAAACCAAGCTTTGGAGCCCAAGGACCTAGCCTTCCTGGACTCAGAGAGGGCTCTCTCTATTATATATAAAAGATATCGGTGTGTTTGCTTGTGGTGTTCTGATATTAGGCTAGTTATGAAGTATGTTTTTGGTTTTTTGTTTTTAAGTTTGTGAGGGATAAAAATGATCAAAGATATAAAATGGGTAACAAGAAGTTAGATCAACTGGGCTATGGGGTCAAAAAGGTCAAGGAAGCTATCAGATGATGATGTAAGGCTGCTGTAGGGCCGATTTGATTCAAGGTAGAAAGGATCTTTGGGCAAAATGGAGTAAATGGACATCAAGCTTGTGAAAGACGAGGGATTTCAAGTGTAACTAGTTGATAGAAAACATAAACATGTTATAGCAAGCCATTAATCATGCTAGATGTAACTATAAGCTAATTAATACATAGAAATCAAACATTCCAGCCATACATAGAAGTATAAGACCCTCTAACTTTGGGAAATGGCTATCAGACTTTGGGGAGAACACATAAGAAGGACTAACAACTCATAAAACTTTGCCGGAATGCCTAAACACAGTCTTTAAGTTATTGGGCACTTGGACAAACAAGCTTTCATAGTTTTAGGCAAAGGGCTAGATCGGGACTAGGCCTCCTTGGTTCAACAAGATGATAAACTAATCAGTCAAAGAGATAGTTTCATGGACAGAACTATGGACAGTCATAGGTAAGCAGGGCACACCATACATCCTACTCAAAATGCATAGAACTTATGAATAAAACTAGCAACAATATCCTTAAGTTACTAAAGAGCAGTTAAGAATTCTTTAGTGCAACTAAGGAAGAAGAAAACATAAAAGCTATGAAGATTCGGGAATTTTGAGGTGCCTCCATGGGCATATCTCAAACTTAATCTCTACTGATCTATAGCAAGCAAGAAGCATGTATCATGAATGAAAACTAGAAGACAACAACAAAGCAAGAAACATTATACCATTCTACCATGTCATGGAATCCATCAACAATCCTTCATCATTCATCAAAAGCATCCAAGAGGCAGTCCAAAATCATAACACAAGTATGTTCTTCAAAGCTCATATGACCAATATATGATTCTTCTCTCAAGTTTAGCCTTGTTTTACAATGAAGCCTTGTGGAATAAATAGGCTCAAGTGAGGAAAACCTCATGGTGCAACTAGCTATCCCATTGGCCTAATCAAAATATCTAAACTTGTCCTTGAGGCTTTGCAAAGCCCAAGGCACAAAATATCCCATAAAATATCTAAAAAATGCTAAAAACGGAAATTATATTGACTTTGCATCATTTTCCAAGTGTAAAAATAGCTAAACGCACATTTGGGAAAAGCAGATTTTTGAGGTTCAAAAATTACAAAAATACTTCAAATTTATATCAGAAAAAGGTCCCCTGTCTTGCTGGAAACAATTGGCAGCCTTCCCGGTGTCAAAACGAAGCTCATGATAGCTTGTTGGAAAGCTTTCTGTGTCTACTTTCCGGTGCAACTGAAATCACCTCAATCTGATGCCTAGAAGTCCTCCAAATCTGTACCTGTGTGTAAAAAGCCAGGAAATAGCAGACTGCTGATATGACGGGCAGAATGTGCAAAAAGTGAGCATTTTTCGCCGTTTTGAGGGGGCGAATGATCTCCAAATGCTCTGAAAATCGCTGAGGACCTGCTCATAGAATTATGGCATCAAATGGTATCATCCTCCTCACTTGAAAAATCCTCAAACTGAAATGGCGAAATTATGAGTTTTCGACCAAAAACCCAAAAAATGCCAAAAAACAAAAAGTTGTCGAAATGGGCCCAAAATTGGCACGCATGACCCTCAAGGGTCCCTAGCAACATGCTCCGAAGCTGAGGCCAAAATATCAAGTGCTGATGTGCTTTTCTCTTCTTTCCGTGCCGGGCGCTTCCCCTTTGCTTTCTTCAATTTCTCTTGGGCTGCCTTTAGTTTGCGCCGGGCAAACTGATTCAACTTTTGAAAGTGATGTGTCCTCTTCCTTTGTAGCTCTAAATCTCTGTTTTCTCTTTCAAGCTTCATCTCCAAGTGTTTGTTGGCTCTTTCAAGCCATGCCTCTTTGTTTTCTTCAATTTCCTGCTCAAGGAGTGCAGTGAGAGGAAAGGCTTGGAGATGGGCTTGTTCCTCTTCTTTCTGCTTTTCCAAGGCTCTTTTAAGCCCTATGGTCCTAGGCCTCTTCCGCCTAGGCTGGTCTCCCTCTTCTTCCTCATCAAACTCACCAATGAGCTCTTCTATCCTTGCTTGCGCCTTAGCTGCTTCATTTTTGTATTTGATCGCTCGTGCTTCATGAACAGCTGTGTGAACACTCATCTGTTTGTTTTGGGTTTCCAAGAAATAGTTGAAGTTCCTTGCCCGTTGAAGATCATTCTCCAATGTCTCAATTTTCCCCTCTTTATGGATTAGGAGGTTTTCAAGAAGGCGGGCCTCATTATCGCTGTCATCGCTTTGGATTGGGATGACAGCCAATGCACCTCCATGTTTTTTACTTTCTCCAACCTTGCTTTTCCCTTTGAAGGCCAATCTTGCACTTTTCCTCCTTGGCATGCTAGTAGGTGTCCTTTTGGGCGATTTTCTTTTGCTAGGAACAACCTTTGTCATTTTTGGAGTGGCAGCCTTAGGCCCTTTCTTGCTTGCTGTGCTAGGTTTTGTTCTTTTGGGAGGAGGAGACACAACTGCTTTACATTTGACATCTTCTTGAAACTGCTGCTCTCCTTGAGGCTGCTGGATGTCTTCCTCTTGCTATTCACTTTGCTGCCCTTGTTCGCCAACCTCAATTTGTTGTTCTGCTTCAGTGCCTTGTTCAATTTGTGTTTCAACTTGCTGCCCTTTTTCATCAAAATCAAGCTGCTGTTGTGCTTGGATTTCTTGCTCATTTTGTGGCTCAAGATGTGGCTCAATTTCCTGCCCAAACTGCTGTTCCTGTCCTTCCATATCAAGCTGCTGTTCTTCCTCTTGTACCTGATGTTCATCATCTTCTGTTTGCTGCTGACCTTCACCACTGTCCTGCTGTTGTTCCTCATCTTCTGTTTGCTGCTGTTCATCCTTTTCCTCTTGCTCATGACCTTTCTCTTTTTGTTGTCTACTTCCCTCTCCTTCTTCCTGCTGTCCTGGCTATCCTGTAGTCATTTTGAGCCTTCTAGGAGTAGGCCTGCTGGACAAAGGTACCGGGCGATGGATAGGTTGAGTGGGAGACACATGGACAGGAGGAACAATAGAGAAATCTGGGTGACTGATGAATACATCCCATGGAACTTCTTTCTTCTCTAGCTGATGTAGGATGATAATTTTGATCAGAGAATGGTGGAAAAGGGAAGGTATTTGTAGAGGTGGGGCCTTCTTCTGGACTGTGGATGCCATCTTCTCGATGCTCTTGAATAAAAAGTAAGGGAGATTTAGTTGCCTGTTTCTAGTGAAATGCATCAATAGGCGGACATGGTAGGCATAAACTCGATCAAACCTCCCTTCACAAGTAAAATATTTCATTATGACTTTCATAAGAGGAGCATAGCTGTCAAGAAGATAAGAAAAAGGGAAAATAGCAGTGAAAGCATCTCTATGCTCAGGCTTGATGAAAGGCTTGTAATCTTCTAAGTCAAGATGGGCCTGTTTGAACCATTTTTCACCATGATATGGAATCTTGGTGGCCTTGGACACATACCTTGGAGAAATCTTGAAATCAAGACCTGCCACTTGGAAATGTTTTTCTTTGAATCTCAGGGCGCACAAGTGTGTTAATGGCGAAAAAATTTTGACTTCTTCTATCTTCTGGAAGAAATCTAGGCAACCTACTTCATGGAAGTTGAAAAGGATGGATGGATGAGCATTAACCTCTTCTGTAGAGATTGGCTCATATCTTTTATGCGGACCACTCCTGCTGTCTTGCCTTGGAGGCATTTTGACCTAAATGTGCTTTTGAAGAAATAAACTGCCTTGCTGTGTGTAAACTGCCTTCTTGGGGTCAAACTGTGTCAGTGCACTGCTCTGACAGAGAAACAATGTAATTTGGATGATTTGCAACAAGTTTCCTTACAATACAAAAACCCCCTGCTCTTTCATAAAGTGGTCTATCTACCTTTAAAATAGCTCTGTCAGTAGATTTCTCAATAAGAGACCATACAGTGAAAGGAGACAACTGTTAGGTGAATTGTTTGTTTAAAGTGCCAAGAAATCACCTTGTTCCTGTGAAGTTTTAGAGGTCAATCAACACATCTACATCTTTGTCTCAAGGTAGAATTTCCAATCCTTAAAAACCTGCCTTTCCTAGTGTGCCTATTACTCAACACACTTATGTTTTATGCAATCAACCCTTAGTGAAATTTAGACAGTCAATGTTACAGTTCTGTACAAGGTGACAGAGTAAAAATGCTCCAAAAGTTCAACCAAGCCTGCAATAGTCTTCTCTTTTCAAAATAACTAGGACCTCTTATCAATGTAACACTTTCCTTTGCAGAAAAAACCTCTACTCTATATGAACATACACTTATCAATAAGCTCGAAAAACAAAAGATAGTCAAGCAACAAACATAGTGGACACTGTCTTTTCTGTGGGAAGTGTGAGCAATTTTCCCCTGTAGCTTTCAACCTATAAACTGCTCTTTGACAAAAACCCTTTTTTCTGATTACACTTCACTGTCTTCTATAGGTATTTCACTTCATCAAACATAATCATACACATGCAAAGTTAATCCCGGTGTGAGCATACAGCCAGACTCACTGATATGGAACAAGGTGACAGAATTTTGAAGAATGTTTTACAAGTTCAACTAAGCCTGTAGGAGTTTATCTCTTTCCCTCAATCAAAACTCCTGTTAAATATGGAAACCCTGTCCTTTGTAGAAAAGACCCTTGCTCTTATATTAATATCCACTCATCAAAATAAACTTCGAAGAACAAAAGACAGTCAAACAAATACACAGTGAGAACTATCTTTTTCTGTGAAAAATAGGAGTCACTTGCCTTGTAGTTTTCAATAGTATAAACTTCCCTTCAACATGGAAAACTAGTCCTCCTTGAAAGAAATCTTCTATACTCTGTGAAAATCAACTTCTCGAATGAGAATGAAGAGTAAAAAAACTCAGTTAAATTCTTCTGTCTACTGGATGAGGTGGCAGGTTTTGAAGGGCATTCGAGGTGCTGGCAGAGTTTCTGAGGTAGGATAACAGGACTTATAGTGTTTTTAGGTAATAACCAGGTCTGTAGCCCTCAACCAATACACTATCCCTTAACAAAACCGTTTTTCTTATTACTCTTCATTGTTCTTTAATGGTAAGTCACTCCAGCAAATAAATTCATGTCACATACATAGTTTAACCTTCAGTGTTCGAAAATTTCAAGGTCAGTGTCGAAATACCTCTTTGAATTTGATGGAAGATCCTTTGAGAAGCTTGTGCCACCTTCAGCAGTGACTCGGAGGCGTGATGGAGGGTTTAAATGTGCGCGACACTCTGTGGAGGAAAAATGTCGCGCAAACAAAAAACCGGGTGGCCTGTCGGGTCGTGGTCGGGTGCCGTGTACAGGCGCGTCGTGCACACGTACAGGCGCGTCACGCACACGTTGACCGCCTGTGCAAATTCCCTTCTGAGCACGTCGCGCAACTTTCCAGGCGCGTCGCGCTGTTACAAACGGCTAGAAACACCTTCAAACCGCTCGAAATCTCCTTGTTTGATCTTTGAGGGTAGCAAAGAGGCTTTGCTCGGGATCGATGAATTTCAAAATGGATGACAACAGCTTTGATCCTTTTTTGAAGTAATGAAAACCAACGGTCCCTTTGATTTGATTTCGAGAGGGTTTCTCCTTTTACAAGTTTTGAAAAACGTTTGTTTTTAAACCCATACTTGAAACCTTATTTCTTTTGCAAATGAAACAAGATTTATTTGTTTCAAACAGAACCCAAAGGAGATGATAACCTCTTTATAAGCCTATTTTACCTTCTCGAAATGACATAATCTTTTTGGAGAAATATGTCCTTTGAAACTTTGACTGTTTCTCTCTTAAAGAAATGTTTCCTTTATGGAGATAAGAATCTGCCCTTTAACCTTCTGGACTTGTACGAGGAAAACTTCTCTGAGCTGTGTGAGGGTTATAAGTGTGCCTTTAACTGATGTTCTCTTTGATTTTGGAGGTGAAAAAAAACAAGCATAATCACCCCGGCTTTGTTATTACCTTTGACACATTGTTCATAGGAAAAAGGCCCTTCATTGGACAGTGGCATGTTCACATTGCTTTTACCGGGTTCCAGGACTTGAAACGTATATCATGATCTCCCTTGCCTATTCATAAACTTGTATACCTATTTACAATGTCTTTTTGGGAACTAATCTTGAATTTCCTCCCATCATTTGTGATGTATATCTGAAAGGAGAAATTTATGAACCAGGAAGAACAGGGCCCTTTGAAACACAGTTATCATTTCCTTTGACCAGTGCAATGATCTTTCTTTTTGTAATAGAATCACCCCAAGGTTCAAATCTGTCCACTGTTTGACACTTTTGGTGATATTTTTAACAAGGAAAAACCACTCAAGATCTGTCAAAGAGCATTGAAAGTTGTTTTGTCATTTTAAAAGGAGGTGGTCTGTCTTCTTCCATCTTGGTTGATAGTTTCTGCTTCCAGGTGATTCATAAGCTCCTCCTTTGATTGTAAGTGCCATATTTTAGTTGCATCCATTCATACTATCTTTCTTTGTTTACTTGAAAGGAACTCTTTTAGACTTCTTGGAGTGGGACAGTGAGGTGTTGTTTGACCCCTTCTCCTAAAGAAACTGCCCCTTTTTGTATCAATGGCATGCATATTCAAATTGTCTCCTGTCCACTATGATGTATAGTTTGAAAGAAATTTCCCTATGAGTAGGAAAACCAATACCTTTTGAAACATAAACACCATTTGTTACCTGTGTAATGACTTTTTCTTTCCTTCTTTGTCTCTTTCCACTGCATCGTTTGACCAATCAGTCTTTAAAAACAGTCAATGCCTTGGCCATCTGCTCATGAATGAAGGAGGCCCTTCACTTGGAAAAGTATCTGAAGATTGTTTGATAAGCCTGCCTGACAAGGGTTTTTCTTGGATATGATGGTAAGAAAACAAACTTGAAAACATTAATACTTTTACCTCTGCCTGCAATCACTACTGTGCTTCAGAAAAACCCTAGTCAAGGTGTCACTGTCTCACTGCACTGCTCTTTGCTGAGGGGAACTGAAATGTCACCATTTGCCTTGGTCAACTTATGAAAAATTATTTGAAAGATAATCTCTGTGAGTAGGGAGGTTAGCACCCTTTGAAAAACAACCACCTTTTCTTCTGCCTGTGTAATGACATGATTTGTCAACATTTCTTCAATTTGGTCTTGTTGAAACAGCAGGCTGCTTATGATTAGAATTGTTTTCACTAATGATATGTCTCTCTAAGGTTTTAACAATTCATATGATTTGAAAACTTCAAATGACTTCCTTTACAAGACCAAAACTCTGTTTTCCCTTTAACTTGCATACTTCAGACTCTAGCCCTGTTATGATCATCACTTACACTCAGAAAAACCTAGAGTCACTGTTTCACTGTTCAGTAAAAAGCAAACCTGGGCTTTTGCAATCCTTAAAGTCAATATTGGCCAGCACCCTCTGCTTGTAGATGAAGGAGGCGCCCTAACCCTCTGCTTGTAAATGAAGGAGGTTCTTGGCCATGACAAATTACCAGTTTGCTGTGACAGTGGTGTCTTTCTCTTACTGTGATTTTCATGCTGAAAGGAAGCTGCAAGGTCTTGATGAGTAACTCTTTGTCTTGCAGATATATCTCAGGCTCATGTTTACATTGAGAAGCAGCTGTTCTTCTAAATGTAGATTCAAGAATTTTCTCCTGAGATGAAGTTATATTTCCTGTCTTTGTAGAATCCATAAAACCCTGTGAAACACCTAATAATCAGCTTGAGACTGTGGTTTATGCAGTGCTGAGACCTAGGGGTGTGTAAGTGGCGCGACTTAGAGCTGTGATCAACTTGATTTGCAGAGTGGGAGGTCTGTCATGAATGGTCTGTGTCAGATGGAGGTTTTTGGCTTTTTGATGTTTGCCAAAGGTAAAATGCCTTAAAGCGCCACTTCCTAACTTAGGGGAGGCTTTTGAAACAGACTTGGATTTTTCCTTTTAGAGCTGATGGGCAGACCAGTAGGGCTAAAGCTAGAAAAGATAGTGATAATGGGTTTTAACTTTGACATGGGCGGACTGAAAAGTAAGAGGGCGAAAAAAGTTTTATGAGGGTTTTCTAGATGACAAATTGACATATGGAAATCAGCTTTTAGAAAACTCAGCTATGGATATAGTCATCACTAACATGTGAAAAATACTGATGACTAACAGTGGCTCCATTTGTGGAGGGCAGCTCCTCGTCAGGAGGTGTCCAGAATTCAGATTTTTGGCTTATGAAGACCAGTGCCTTATCCATTGGCGCAAAAATTTACCCTTCTTTGATGTTATTTCTGAAAAGTGACAGCATGGTTAACATCAATGATACCTCTACCTACCCCACTATCTTTCCTAACATTTTTTCTTCTCTTTGGCGCATTTGAACTAGCAGCCTTTTGACAATGCATATTTTTCTTTTTGCAAAATGAACCTATCTATTTCTACTCTTATATCTGTCGGGAGTTCAGATTAAACTGATGAACTCCTTCATTACTCTACCTATGCTTGATCGACTGTCAAGATTAAGCAGTTTGACAGGATTTTGTTCTCTAATCTAAAACTAGAAATTTAAAATGATCAAATCAGGATTAGATAGTCTGATTTGTCATGCATTTGCGGCATAAAAGACAAGCTGCACACAAATATTATTCTGCATAAAGGAAATTTAGACAAAGCGGGGCTAAGATGTACAATGTATTTTTCATCCCTCGGTTCTCTCTTTGGTTCTGTTTTAGGCATGTGGAACCAGAATCTCTCCCTAATCTATACTCTGTGATAAGTCAATCTTACACAATGTTGACCATCTTTTTCACTCACTAACTTATCAGCAAATAAATTTAAACATGCTCAGCTATGATTAAGCTAGATAGCTAAACAAGACATTGAAGTACTAGTAGCGGCATTTAGACTTGCGCGCTTTCCGAAGGACTGTTTTTTTGGAACATGGGGCTTTACCACTGCTTTTTAGAAACTGCCCTCTTTTTCTACTTTTCACTATTTTTTGTATTTTCTGCTTTTTCACTTTTTCTTCAAACAAACTACAAATGAAAAAAGTGCTCACAAGGCTGAGCTTATTTTCTACTGTTGTTTATCTATTCTATCCTAAACTGTACACAACATACACTTGGTGAACTCTTCTTTCCAATGCAACCAGTCAAGTAGATGCTCACATGGGTCATTCTGGTTTAGTTCTTTTATGATGCAGGAATAATGAAAAGGCCACTCCCACTCGGTTTGTTTTCGGACAGTAGTGTGTAAGTTTTTTCCCATTCTAGGCAAAAAATTGTTCATGATAGAACCCACTACTCCTTCAGACTTCTCAAGGAAAACAACAAATGGATCCTCGAATAATATATGATCTAGAGGATTTGAGATATAGGTTTCATTCAGGATTATTCTTTCAGACTTCTCAAGGAAAACAGCAAATAGATCTTGGAATAATACCTTATCTAGGGGTTTTGAGATATGGGCTTCATTCAGAATTACTCTTTCAGACTTATCAAGGAAAAAAACAAATGGATCTTGGAATAATACCTGATCTAGAGGATTTGAGATATAGGCTTCATTCAGGTCACATATTGCAGTGTATTTTTCTTGCCAAGATGATGTGTTTTGATAGGGCGGGCTGAACACTATGTGAAGGTTATCAGGTTGATGAGCAAGGATACACTTTGATAGTAAATTATCTTGAAAGGACAGTGTCACAACTCTCATGTGTTTATCAGCCTCTACTTCTTCATATGAAATTTGTAACTCAATGGAACTTGGTGGCTGCAAATATGGAGTTAAGGAAGATTCCCTGTCCAAAGTGATTTCTTCAACCATTTCAGGAAAAAACTTTTTATTTATAACCTGCTCAAGAATTTCATCATCCTTCTCAACCTCATCGTCAAAGCTGAAAAACAATTGATTTCCAATTATGTGAATGTTATATTTGACGGACTGAAGTGAAGTAGAGTCAAGAGTTTGAGACTCTTCACTTACTTCTGAACTCTCAAGGCTCTCCTTATCAGTGTTATAGATGACCTGTAATGGCTGCTCACTTTTCTCAAGTTTATGAAACTGAGCTTCCTCCCGAAAATCAAAAACTGAATCTTTTGCAAAGTTAGCTTCTGTTTGGAAATCATATAAGTCAACATATTGATCAAACATTTGAGAATCATTAACATAAGCAATGTCACCAGCCATGTACATTGGACTGCCAGATTGCTTTTCTTCAACTTGATTTACAAATCTATTTTCTGACTTATGATATGCAAGATTAACAGGAGAAAGATCAGAGAAGTTTTGGTTATTAGTTTCTGCATCTAGTAACGGAAAATGTGTTTCTGATGGTTTGAGAACTTCTTCCTTTTCCATTATCTGCTTGTTTATATCACTTTCATTGTATAAGATAAAAGAATCTAAATTGGAATGAGTGGAATAAATGGGAGTATTGTTTTCCATGATTGCTTGAGTTACCAGAGGTTGAGTTACTTCTAGTCCCAGGTTTTCCATGACTGCTTTAGGCATGAGGTTATGGGAGGTACCAGAATCTAACATGGCATTATGTAATATCTTGTCCCGTATGTTCAGGCTCACATAGGAAGGAGAAACAGATCCTTCTTGGTATTGACCTTCTATTTTCGGGCCGGATAAGAGCTCGGGTTTGTTTTCAGTTAGATTTAAAGTATCTGCCTTGCTCCCTATGTCAAAAACTTTGAAAATTTGAGATCTATACCTATCTACAGTTATTAGCTTAGTAAGGGGTATGGTAATTTTTATTTCGGAAACTTCCCCTTCGAAACTAAAAGGAGTTTGTAGTTTGGGCAGATTTGTTTCAGCTTTTTCGGACATGACCTTTTCTATGCTCTTAATTTGTTGATTCTGGTTTGAGACCTTGTTTGACACAGTCGCCTCGGGAGTCTTTGTGGAGGTACTAGGAGTATCCAAGCTAAGACTTGTTTGAATAGCTTTATCTTTGTTTTGGTCAATTTTCTTAGCCATAATTTTGTTGCTATCCGTGGCTTTTTTAAGGATGGTGTCAGAGGTTTTAGCAGTGTCAGGGCTACTCTTCTTGGAGTGGTCTTGGTTTTTTCTGCTTCTAAGGTTATACTGCCTATGAGCTTCTATAATGGCATTCTGAAAATATATGGCAGGATCTTCGAGATCTTCATAGTCGGTTTCGTCCTGACTTGGGGAGCACAACTCTTGCTCTTCTGCTGTGAGGTAAACCTTACTCTCGTTATCAAAACCTATGAGTTTCCAATGATTTTCATCAATGGGTGCGGTATCCTTATTCTCTTCATCAACATAATTCTCACTGAAGGATGGTCTAATCTGCTGATCATTTCCTCTTGGTTTATTTTGAGACTGATCTTTTCTAAAGCCTTGTTTCCGGTTTTGAGGGTTTGGTTGGTTGTCCCTAGGAGGCACTTTTTCACTCATTTTTTCCCACATCTTTGTCATGGATTTGATCAGGCCATCTATTCTAGGATCTAGGGAAGGAGATGAAGTGGAGACCTTATCTCTATATGGGACTTTTCCTTCTAATCTAGTCCCGGCTCTTTTTTCTGCTAAGTTGGCTTCTGTTTTTATGGCTATTTGTTGCATTTCCTCTAGGGTAGGGGGATCCTTGTCTCTCAGATGATATGTCATGTCTGGATCAAAACCCTCGGGGAATTTTGCCAAGATTAAACCAAGTGGGGGTTTGAAGTGAGGCGGGAGGGCGTTATACACACTATTGAACCTAGTGCAGTATGCCTGGACACTTTCCCCATTTTCCCGTTTCAGGTTGTTATATTCTGACAGGATTTGAATAGGGTTCCTTCGGATTTCCCACCTATTTCTGAAGATTTGATGTAGTTCTGGGATGTTGTGGATGTTGTTTGGAGTCAAGCTTTTGAACCATGTTTTGGGTTCACCACCCAGGCTTTGGGCGAATATTCTCATTCTGACGGTCTGGTCTTGTACCTCCAGGTATTCATAAGCATCAATCATCCTACTTATATGCTGTTGAGGTGTGGTGGTGTCTTCTCCGGTAAAGTGTGGGATTTTGTCTTGATATTTATTTGGGAGAGGAGCCAAAGGTGGTGGCAACACCAAAGGTGCATACCAGGCTGCCATGACGGGAGCTAATGGATGATGTACAAGATGAGGACTAGTGGGATGAGATGAGGTGGTTTGAACAGGTGTGGCGGATGAACTTGGACTAGTGATCTGGTTTTGAGCAGATCTAGGATGGTAGGAGCCAAATTGATAGAGAAGCTGGAAATCAGGAGGAGTGGTAGGTGAAGCTTCTCTACTAGGACTCTGTGGTGGGTCTAGGGGTTCAAGATCGTCAAAGTTTATCTTACTATATGATTTGCTTCTGGGAAGAGTTTTTGATGACTCTAATTCAAAAGGTGAATCTGGTAGGATAGTGAGATTTTTAGGTATTGATCTTGTTTTACGGATGGATCTACCAGTAGCTAGATGGTCAGTTTCGGAAGCTTGCCACAGAATCTTCTCTAGGTCATCTACTATGATAGGGGGATTTGGGTCTGGATGGGATCTGGTGTTGATTCTTCGTGAAGCCAGATTTTGGATCTAGAGTTTAGAGAGAATGGTATTGGTGAATGTTCTGGATGAGTGGTCTCTCTAAAGTTCTACTAAGGTGAAGGATGGTCAAAATAAAAGGGATGGACTAGTGGAGTCGCCAGGTGGAACTTGGTTGTTTTGTGAAGATAGCTATGGTCCACCACCGGTAACTAATCTGGAAATATTTTTTAGATTTTCTGAATTTATGTTGCAGCCTATGGTTTGTTAAAGTATCCTAGACTTGTTTCAACACTTTGCTAGGGTGATGAGAACAAAAAGAGTTTACTCTAAATGGGTCTATGGGCTGCTTGCTTTTTAAGTATCTAAAGGACCAAAGAGTCTATAAGAGTTTGCTAGACTATCATGTACTCAGTGTCCCACCATCTCCCGCTATGTTAGTGAGCGATGGGATAGGTCTATCGGATAGTAACCTAGAGTTCGGTAAAATAGTAAGGCCTACTAGAGGTTAGTGGAGTCGCCAGGTGGAATGTCAGTTGTTTTGAGGTATACTTGTATGGTCCACCACCAATATTGACAAAAACCAATCTAAGGGAGTGTTTTGGGGTTTTTTGAGTTTTATGTGCCTACAAGGTTTGGAAGAGTTTTCTATAACTGACTCATCATTTTGCTAAGATGGTGAAGGAGCTATTTTCTACTCTTCAGACAATATCTAAGTTTACTAAGTTTGATTGAGACTTCAGGAGTTACTAAGGTGTACTTAGATTGTCACTAACTCGGAAGGTCCTACTGTGAGTGTCACTATGTTAGTGAGCAGTGGGATAAGTCAATCAGATAGTAATCTCAAAAAGTCTTTAAAGATGAGGGAAACTAAGTTTTTTAATCACTCAGAGTCCCACCATGATCACCATTATGTTAGAGTGGCGATGAGGTGGCTCAATGGTAGGTATGCTTAGTTCAAAAAGGGGCTTTCCGTGAGTCTTGCAAGATATTTAGATTAAAATGAACTCAGAAAAGTCCCACCGTGATCGCCATTATGTTAGGGTCCCGTGATTTGGCCGATTGGTGAGCCAAATGACGATGTAACATCAAACCAAGCTTTGGAGCCCGAGGACCTAGCCTTCCTGGACTCAGAGAGGGCTCTCTCTATATGTGTAAAAGATATCGGTGTGTTTGCTTATGGTGTTCTGATATTAGGCTAGTTATGAAGTGAGTTTTTTGATTTTTGGTTTTTTAAGTTTGTGAGGGATAAAACTGATCAAAGATATAAAAATGGATAACAAGAAGTTAGATCAACTGGGCTATGGGGTCAAACAGGTCAAGGAAGCTATGAGATAATGATGTAAGGTTGCTGTAGGGCCGATTTGATTCAAGGTAGAAAGGATGTTTGGGCAAAATGGAGCAAATGAACATCAAGCTTGTGAAAGACAAGGGATTTCAAATGTAACTAGTTGATAGTAGACATAAACATGTTATAGCAAGCCATTAATCATGCTAAATGTAACTATGAGCTAATTAATACATAGAAATCAAACATTCCAGCCATGCATAGAAGTATAAGACCCTCTAACTTTGGGAAATGGCTATCAGAATTTGGGGAAAACACATAAGAAGGACTAACAACTCAAAATACTATGCCGAAACGCCTAAACATAGTCTCTAAGTTATTGGGCACTTTGACAAACAAGCTTTCATAGTTTTAGGCAAAGGGCTAGATCGGGACTAGGCCTCCTTGGTTCAACAAGATGATAAACTAATCATTCAAAGAGATAGTTTCATGGACAGAACTATGGACAGTCATAGGTAAGCAGGGCACACCATACATCCTACTTAACATGCATAGAACTTATGAATAAAACTAGCAACAATATCCCTAAGTTACTAAAGAGCAGTTAAGAATTCTTTAGTATAACTAAGGAAGAAGAAAACATAAAGCTATGAAGATTCGGGAATTTTGAGGTGCCTCCATGGGCATATCTCAAACTTAATCTCTACTGATCTATAGCAGCAAGAAGCATGTATCATGAATGAAAACTAGAAGACAACAACAAAGCAAGAAACACTATACCATTCTACCATGTCATGGAATCCATCAACAATCCTTCATCATTCATCAAAAAGCATCCAAGAGGCAGTCCAAAATCATAACACAAGTATGTTCTTCAAAGCTCATATGACCAATATATTACTTCTTCTCTCAAGTTCAGCCTTTTTTTACAATGAAGCCCATGGAATAAATAGGCTTGAGTGAGGAAAACCTCATGGTGCAACTAGCTATCCCATTGGCCTAATCAAAATATCTAAACTTGTCCTTGAGGCTTTGCAAAGCCCAAGGCACAAAAATATCTCATAAAATATCTAAAAATTGCTAAAAAAAGGAATTTAATTGACTTTGCAACATTTTCCAAGTGTAAAAATAGCTAAACGCACATTTGGAAAAAGCAGATTTTTGAGGTTCAAAAATTACAAAAATACTTCAAATTTATATCAGAAAAAGGTCCCCTGACTTGCCGGAAACATTTGGCAGCCTTCCCGGTGTCGAAATGAGGCTCATGATGGCCCGTTGGAAATCTCTCTGTGTCTACTTTCCGGCGCAACTGAAATCACCTCAATCTGATGCCTGGAAGTCCTCCAAATCTGTACCTGTGTGTAAAAAGCCAGAAAATAGCAGACTGCTGATATGACGGGCAGAATGTGCAAAAAGTGAGCATTTTTCGCCAATTTGAGGGGGCGAATGATCTCCAAATGCTCTGAAAATCGCTGAGGACCTGATCATGAAATTATGGCATCAACTGGTATCATCCTCCTCCCTTGAAAAATCCTCAAACTGAAATGGCGAAATTATGAGTTTTCGACCAAAAACTCAAAAAATGCCAAAAAACAAAAAGTTGTCGAAATGGGCCCAAAATTGGCGTGCATGACCCTCAAGGGTCCCTAGCAACATGCTCCAAAGATGAGGCCAAAACGTCAAGAGCTGATGTGCCTTTCTCCTCTTTCCGTGCCGGGCGCTTCCCCTTTGCTTTCTTCAATTTCTCTTGGGCTGCCTTTAGTTTGCGCCGGGCAAACTGATTCAACTTTTGAAAGTGATGTGTCCTCTTCCTTTGCAGCTCTAGATCTCTGTTTGCTCTTTCAAGTTTCATCTCCAAGTGTTTGTTGGCTCTTTCAAGCCATGCCTCTTTGTTTTCTTCAATTTCCTTCTCAAGGAGTGCAGTGAGGGGAAAAGCTTGAAGATGGGCCTGTTCTTCTTCTTTCTGCTTTTCCAAGGCTCTTTTAAGCCCTATGGTCCTAGGCCTCTTCCGCCTAGGCTGTTCTTCCTCTTCTTCCTCATCAAAATCACCAATGAGTTCTTCTATCCTCGCTTGTGCCTTGGCAGCTTCTTTCTTGTATTTGATAGCCCTTGCCTCATGAACTGCTGTGTGAACACTCATCTGTTTGTTTTGGGTTTCCAAGAAATAGTTGAAGTTCCTTGCCCGTTGAAGATCATTCTCCAATGTCTCAATTTGCCCCTCTTTATGGATTAGGAGGTTTTCAAGAAGGCGGGCTTCATTATCGCTGTCATCACTTTGGATTGGAATGATAGCTGATGCACCTTCATGTTCTTGACTTTTTCCAACCTTTCTTTTCCCTTTGAAGGCCAATCTTGCACTTTTCCTCCTTGGCATGTTAGTGGGTGTCCTCTTGGGCGATTTTCTTTTGCTAGGGACAACTTTTGTCACTTTTGGAGTGGCAGATTTAAACCCTTTCTTCCTTGCTGTGCTGGGTTTTGTTCTTTTGGGAGGAAGAGACACAACTGCTTTACCCTTGACATCTTCTTGAAAATGCTGCTCTCCTTGTGGCTGCTGTGTGTCTTCCTCTTGCTGTTCAATTTTTTGCCCCTGTTCGCCAACATTAACTTGTTGTTCTACTTCAATGCCTTGTTCAATTTGTGTTTCAACTTGCTGCTCTTTTTCACCAAAATCAAGCTGCTGCTGTGCTTGGATTTCCTGTTTATTTTGTGGCTCAAGATGTTGCTCAATTTCCTGCCCAAGCTGTTGTTCCTGTCCTCCAATATCAAGCTGCTTCTCTTCCTCTTGTACCTGTTGTTCATCATCTTCTGTTCGCTGCTGACCTTCACCACTGTCCTGCTGCTGTTCCTCATCTTGTGTTCGCTGTTGTTCCTCCCTTTCCTCTTGCTCATGACCTTTCTCTTCTTGTTGTCTACTCCCTTCTCCTTCTTCCTGCTGCCTTGACTGTTCAGTGGTAATTTTGAGCCTTCTAGGAGTAGGCCTGCTGGACAAAGGTATAGGGCGATGAACAGGCTGAGTGGGAGATACATGGACCGGAGGAATAGTAGAGAAATCTGGGTGGCTGATAAAAACATCCCATGGAACCTCCTTTTTCTCTAGCTGGTGTAGGATGATAATTTTGATCAGAGAATGATGGAAAAGGGAAGGTATTTGCAGAGGTGGGGCCTTCTTCTGGACTGTGGATGCCATCTTCTCGATGCTCTTGTATAAAAAGTAAGGGAGATTTAGTTGCCTGTTTCTAGTGAAATGCATCAATAGTCGGACATGGTAGGCATAAACTCGATCAAACCTCCCTTCACAAGTAAAATATTTCATTATGAATTTCATAAGAGGAGCATAGCTGTCAAGAAGATATGAAAAAGGGAAAATAGCAGTGAAAGCATCTCTATGCTCAGGCTTGATGAAAGGCTTGTAATATTCTAAGTCAAGATGGGCCTGTTTGAACCATTTTTCGCCATGATATGGAATCTTGGTGGCCTTGGACACTGATCTTGGAGAAAACTTGAAATCAAGTTCCGCTACCCTGAAATGCTTGTTCTGGAACCTCAGGGCACATAGGTGTGTTAATGGCGAAAAACTTTTGACCTCCTGTATCTTCTGGCAGAAGTCTAGACAACCTACTTCATGGAAGTTGAAAAGGATGGATGGATGAGCATTAACCTCCTCTGTAGAGATTGGCTCATATCTTTTGTGCGGACCACTTCTGTTGTCTTGCCTTGGAGGCATTTTTACCTAAATGTGCTTTTGAAGAAACCAACTGCCTCACTGTGTGTAAACTGCCTTCGTGGAGCCAAACTGTGTCAATTCACTGTTTAGATAGTGAACAATGTTTTTGGATGACTGCACACTTTTCTCTCACAATATAAAGAACCCCTGCTCCCTTAAAAAGTGGCCTTCTACCTTGAATGTATCTCTGTCAATAGATTTCTCAATAAGAGACCATACAGTGAAAAGGAGACAACTGTTAGGTGAATTGTTTGTTCAAAGTGTCAAGAAATCACCTTGTTCTTGTGAAGTTTAGAGGTCAATCAACACATCTATATCTTTGTCTCAAGGTAGACTTTCCAATCATTAAAAACCTGCTCTTCCTAGTGTGCCAATCACTCATCAAACTTACATATGGTGCAATCAACCTTTAGTATGATCAGACAGTGAATGTCACAGTTTATGTGCCTAGGTGACAAAGTTTTGGAAAAATGCTTCAAAAAGTTCAACAAAGCCTGCAAGAGTCTTCTCTTTGCAAAATAAACAAGGCCTCTTAACAATGTAACACCTTTGGCTTTGTTAAAAAAAACTTTGCTCTATATGGATATCAACTTATTAAATAAGCTTTGAGGAATAAAAGATAGTCAGGAAAACTACACAGTGAAAACTATCTTTTCTGTGAGAAATAGTAGCAACTTTACCCTGTAGCTTTCAACCAATAAACTGATCTCTAACCAAAACCCTTTTTCTCATTATACTTACTATCCTCTATTGGTATGTCACTCCATCAAACAAAATCATACCACATACATGGTCAATCTCCAGTGTGGGCATACAGTCAATCTTACTGGTATGGAACAAGGTGACAAAATTTAAACAAGCTCTAAAGTTTCAACAGAGGCTGTAGCAGCTTATTTCTTTCCCACAATCAAAACTCCTGTTTAATATGGAAACCCTGTCCTTTGTAGAAAAAACCCCTACCCCATCTGAAAATCAACTTGTCAAAATAAGCTTGAAGAACAAGACAGTCAAGTGGAAAACTCAGGAAAAAACTGCCCTTTCTGTGGTCTATAGGGTTAACTTTTGCCCTTTGATGCTTTGAAGGTATAGGATCTCTGGTCCTTTGATTAATGAAGGTGAAAACATACAGCTCCTAGTTCAGCACAATTTCTTTCCTGTAGGTGCCTTTAAAAACACATTCAGCATTTCACCACAGTTTTACACCTCGGATCACCACACAGTCAAAACACTGTTTTTCCGATATGGTGACAAAGTTTGAAAGTTTTGTATGCTGTGGTATGAGAAATTTGTAGCAGTTCAACACACTGTTTTCTCTATAGGCACTTCTAGCAGTGTATTTACCATTCAAGCACAGCTTCAACCAATGGATATTTTCACAGCAAAACAGTTGACCGATATGGTGATGTAGCAAGATAAACGAGGACAAGCCCTCTTTTGATTTGACCTTAACCCTGATAGGCAGCTTCACAAAATATATGATGATATATAAACTAGGTCAAACTCAACAATTTTGTTCTAACCCCTTCATTCCTTGCACTTATTTGAACCACTTATGCACTAACTTCGCTTATGTAGGACGGTTTCCAACTTTGCTTCACCACGGTAGTATCAGGTGTTTTGATGATCTTTTAATAAAAATATGGCCTACGGGTGTTTGATATTTCACCGGTTAATCGGGGAAAAGCTATTTTGCTCTCACACCATAGCTTATGATGCGTTTAGTCCAGCTACGGAGGTGTTTGAAGATAACGAGGTCATACGGATACGCGCGTGCGAGCTTTCGATGCGCGCGAAACATCTTGTCGGTTGGCTTTGTCGGTCGGCGGCGCGTGTACGGTGCGTCGCGCACACGTGGGGCGCGTCGCGCACACGTGGCCGCTGTGCAAATTCCCCGCCCGGCGCGTCGCGCAGGCTTACGGGCGTGTGTGCTGGATCGTGTCAAACTTTTCCATTTGCTGGGAACCTCTTTGTTTGAGCTTGAGGACAATCAAAGGGTCTTTGCTCGAAGTTTGAGAAATTTCAAAATGAAAAGGCAACAGCCTTGACCCCTTTTTAAAGTAAAGAAAAACAACGGTCCCTTTGATTTGATTTCGAGAGGGTTTCTCCTTTTACAAGTTTTGAAAAATGTTTGTTTTTAAACCCATACTTGAAACCTTATTTCTTTTGCAAATGAAACAATATTTCTTTGTTTCAAACAAAACCCAAAGGTGATGATAACCTCTTTATAAGCCTATTTTCCCTTCTCGAAATGACATAATCTTTTTGGAGAAATATGTCCTTTGAAACTTTGATTGTTTCTCTCTTAAAGAAATGTTTCCTTTATGGAGATAAGAATCTGCCCTTTAACCTTCTGTACTTGTATGAGGAAAACTTCTCTGAGCTGTGTGAGGGTTATAAGTGTGCCTTTAACTCATGTTCTCTTTGATTTTGGACGTGAAAAAACAATCATAATCACCCGGACTTTGTTATTACCTTTGACACATTGTTCATAGGAAAAAGGCCCTTCATTGGACAGTGGCATGTTCACATTGCTTTTACCGGGTTCCAGGACTTGAAACGTATATCATGGTCTCCCTTGCCTATTCATAAACTTGTATGCCTATTTACAATGTCCTTTTGGGAACTAATCTTGAATTGCCTCCCATCATTTGTGATGTATATCTGAAAGGAGAAATTTATGAACCAGGAAGAACAGGGCCCTTTGAAACACAGTTATCATTTTCTTTGACCAGTGCAATGATCTTTCTTTTTGTAATAGAATCATCCCAAGGTTTATATCTGTCCACTGTTTGACACTTTTGGTGATATTTTTAACAAGGAAAAACCACTCAAGATCTGTCGAAGAGTATTGAAAGTTGTTTGTCATTTTAAAAGGAGGTGGTCTGTCTTCTTCCAACTTGGTTGATAGTTTTTTCCTCCAGGTGATTCATAAGCTCCTCCTTTGATGGTAAGTGCCATATTTTAGTTGCATCCATTCATACTATCTTTCTCTATTTACTTGAAAGGAACTCTTTAAGACTTCTTGGAATGTGACAGTGAGGTGTTGTTTGACCCCTTCTCCTAAGGAAACTGCCCCTTTTTGTATCAATGGCATGCATATTCAAATTGTCTCCTGTCCACTATGATGTATAGTTTGAAAGACATTTCCCTATGAGTAGGAAAACCAATACATTTTGAAATATAAACACCATTTGTTACCTGTGAAATGACTTTTTCTTTCCTTCTTTTTCTCTTTCCATTGCATCTTTGTCCAATCAGTCTTTAAAAACAGTCAATGCCTTGGCCATCTGCTCATGAATTAAGGAGGCCCTTTACTTGGCAAAGTATTTGAAGATTGTTTGATAAGCCTGCCTGACAAGGGTTTTTCTTGGATATGATGGTAAGCAAACAGACTTGAAAACATTAATACTTTTACCTCTGCAGAAAGAAAAAGCACTACGTAGCGAGAAAAACAACATACGATGTGTCTTTGTCTCACTTGTTCATTAAGAAACACCTGTGTTTACGGTCGACTTACCCATTTTCAAGTCAACATTGGCCATCACCCTCTGTAGATGAAGGAGGCGCATTAACCCTGCGCGCATGGAGTGGGTTCTTGGCCAAGCGACACATTACTAGTTTGTTTGACAGTGGTGTCTTTCTTCTACTGTGATTTCATGCTAAATGGAAACTGCAAGGTCTTGATAAGTAACTCCTTACTCTGCATATGTATCTCAGGCTCATGTTGTTTAAGAAGCAGTATCCTTCTGTTGCCATTAAAACCTCAGGATGAAGTTGCATTCCTGTCTGCAAATCTTAAAACACTGTGAAACACCTAATAATCAGCTTGAGGCTGTGGTTTATGCAGTGCTGAGACCTAGGGGTGTGTAAGTGGCGCGACTTAGGGCTGTGATCAACTTGATTTGTAGAATGGGAGGTCTGTCATGAATGTTCTGTGTCAGATGGAGTTTTTTGGCTTTTTGATGTTTGCCAAAGGTAAAATGCCTTAAAGCGCCACTTCCTAACTTAGGGGAGGCTTTTGAAACAGACTTGGATTTTCCTTTTTAGAGCTGATGGGCAGACCAGTAGGGCTGAAGCTAGAAAAGATGGTGATAATGGGTTTTAACTTTGACATGGGCAGACTGAAAAGTAAGAGGGCGAAAAAAGTTTTATGAGGGTTTTCTAGATGACAAATTGACATATGGAAATCAGCTTTTAGAAAACTCAGCTATGGATATAGTCATCACTAACATGTGAAAAATACTGATGACTAACAATATCAACCTCCCAATAGAACCCAAGAGGGTTTCCAGAAAATACACCAAAATACAATGCTGAACCAAAGCCCTAGGGCTAAGGACTCACAAAAAATAGATAGCTGGAAATATGTGGCTAATCTAATGAAGCATATAATGAAGCCTCCTCCCAATATATTCTCCAGGTGAAAGGCTAATCCCTTCACTAGAAAACCATCTCCCCAAATGGTGTACTGAAACGACCCCTGCAACTCCTCCCTAAAATAATGCAGTCCAAGACTGAAATTGTGTTGTAGGGGCTAATAATAATGTGGCTAGGTACCAAATGCATCAAATAAGCTCAAGGGCCTTCTTAGTTTTCCTCCCAATGGAAAGAAACCTTCCTCCACTAAAATCTAGCTCAGAAATCACCCAAATCACTTCTCCACTGCTACACCCTACAAAAAGGCACAACCCTCTGGAGAAACTACATTGTAGAAGAAATATGGAGCTTGTCCTAATGCCAGAATGTGGAAATGTAGTGCAAATAATTCTCTTTAGTGGGCACTCGAAGTCCCCCTAGGATGAAGGTGGGATTCCTGCTCGAGAACACCCTTGTGCTAAATAGCACTGCAGTCTCTGATAAAAAGTTGAAGAGAGAAACTAGTCATACAGACCATAGGAAAAATAATAATCAAAACATGCCTTCTATGGCTGCCATCCCCTTCTTTATATGCTTGGTGAGCTTCCTCACCTTGGGCCCTACTCTTTAAAGCCACTAATTCCATGCATGGATTTTCCCTCCAAAACTACATTGTCCCTCAATGAATGCCACTCCTTCCATACCAGCGCTGTTGATTTGGTCAAAGTTGACCCAATCTACATGCTCCAACCCCTTTTCACACATAAGGGTCTTCAGTCTAGCTACTTAGATGCCCTCCATTCACATTTGGAGTGATTTTATTCCTACTAATGAGATTTATGGGTCTCCATACCCTCTTATTCCTCTAATTAAGAAGAAAAAACAAAATTTAATATTCCAACTAGCTTAAAGCTAATTGGGAATATTACAAATAATGAATATGTAATCTTTTTGTTTCGATGAAATCCTAGTTAAGGGAAAGTAAGAGGTTCTTTGATCTTCAAAATGCGAAACTTTTTAAAATCCCAAAACATTATTTTCATGAAAAACTGATTCACTTTGAAATTTGTTCAATTTGTAGAAAATTTAATGAAAATTTTCATTCGCTTTAAGTCAAAACGCACAATTCTCTTTGCAAACAATCATTTCTTGTTGAAGATTGCAACAAGAAATAGTGAAGGAAGTGTTTCGGGAAATTAACACCCTAGAGGTTGGTTGGGATACAACTCCACGGGCTTCGAGGGCGTACTACTTAACGAGACTCACACAATCATACCGTTCGGAAGAAAAACCAAATAGAGCAGAATGAGAGATTTACCCGTTGGTCCTACGTTTGAAGTAGATCCACGTGGAGTCCAAACTCCCTGCAACCGTCCTTCCTCCTTAACCTGAAATACAAGAAGAAACCGGCACAAAGGACAAGTTGTACAGCATATATCTACTCTATATGTTAGTGAGATTCATATAAAACATTAAATAAATCATAATGAATGCTTGTATAACAAATATTCTCATACATTAAAGCATACACTAACACGTCTATTTCGGGAACAACATGATACTTCTGTATTATAAATAGTACGTACAAAAGTAATCAAGTGGAGAGATCACCTGATCCTTCCAAGGCCTTCGCAGACCGTCGTCCGGATCCGTCCAGCCCTTGCCTCGCTAAGACTCCTTCCAAACTGGTGCATACGAGATAACATATAAAGGGATGTGTATCTCAGGGAAACAAGGGTTTCCTACAATGAACTGGGAAAGTGCAGGAGGCACGGGGAATCAGACTTGGATAGGGAATACCAACAGAGTATAATATCAATAATTCTCTCTCTCCCTTAGGCCATACACATGAGGGCTTTTTATAGTCCCTCCAAGTAGTTTCGGCAGTTGGAAACAGTTGGCCACGGGCTGGGGTGGTTGAACTACCTGAGTAACCATCAACCCAGCGCGAAATTAGGGATTTTTTATATATTTTTTAATCATTTTAATGGCATACGTGGAAAAGTCTAGCTGAACTCGCGTATACACGCGGAAAAACATGGGCATAGTCGCGTATGAGGGATTTTACATTGTTTTTAAGTGAATTTGTCCAAGTCTGTAGGAATGGGTGCCCATAAAGCCATAAAGCAATCATGAATCATGTCAAGGTGAGAAATGATGCTATAACAGATGCCCCCTAATATATGAGGTCAGAAGGGGTACATGATGGCCGAAATGTATTATGCACATAGAAAGAACTTCGCAAGGACAAGAGAGGACTTCACCGGATTTCAGCCTGCCGAAAACCAATGAAAGAAACAGAGAGTCAACTCATGTTGAGGCGGGCATACCCATGCTCAGTCCAAAATACATCATATAAAAAGTACTGAAATAGATCCAACATGTATACAAGTATAGCTGAACTGAAAATACACAATGAATCATCTGAGCATGGCCCGGAAATACAAGTCTGAATCAATGTCCAAGTATCACATATAGAAAGTTGATCAAAGATGGTGCAACTGGATGTCTGATCAAATAAGTAACTGAATCTCCAAGTACCGGATCATAAGTGGTGGATCAAACGGTACAATCACGCAACTCGGGGACCAACATATAAAATGCTGCTGTGCTGAACTGCAACATATAAGGGTGGACGACAACACTGGCAGAAACTGAAAGGACTGTCAACAGTGAACCGAGAAATGCTGATGCAACCCGAGGTCTTCACCGATCACAACGACACAATTCTACACAATGGGAATAAATGAGCTGAAGTCGACCATGTGAGAAATCGTTGGATTACCGGGCAATGATGTTTCCCGTTAACCAACGCGAGACAACCCACCGATAATGATAATGAGTGTCAAGGTGCCCCAGTACAATCTGACAAGTGTGAATGAATGAGTTGAATTCGAACACTTGAAAGAATCTACCAATCAGGAGGCAATGATGAATCCCCACTGTCGATAGCGAAGAGTCTGCCACTGATGACTGCAAACCCTAAGGTACTAACAAAAAGACTCTAGACCTTATTCCCAGAGCAATGAGTCGGAGTCGATGGGAAAATATCTGCTGGAAGGAAGGCATTAAGGCATCCCACATCAGTCCAGCGCGAGTGTAACCCGCAGGCCAAGATTTGGAAGGAATCGGACGAAGTAGAGTGATGGAACCAAAACCGAAGTGCGTTTCCGACATGCACAAGATGAAGCTAGCGCACGGAAGAAACCCTCTGAACCAACCAATAATGAAAGCTGACACAGAGGCGAGAAATCCACCGATAGGGTCAAATGGAAATCCGGGTACTGCACGAATCCCAAGTGTGATAATGTGTGCTGACGTTGAACACAGGGGAAACCACTCAGTCAAAGACCCATGATGATGATCAAATGCTGAGCACGAGGTCACCTATCAATGATGGAAATAGGCCCAAGGTGCGGCTCTAGGCTTGCTCTCAGAGCAATGTGTCGTAGTCGATAAGAGACAAACCCGCCGACAAGAAGTCAATGGAGACCTTCTCAAACCAGCACGAGCAGAAGATCAAAACATCTGATGTGATAGAACATGATACTGACAAGACCGGGAAGGCCGACTGAATAATAAGTCAAGAGACACCGCAGAATGGCCGACTCAGGCTAGACTTCCCTTTGAACAAAAGCATGACTCTGTGATGACCATGGCAGTAAAAAGTGACACTGTATAAGTCTGTCTTGCAGGAGGCAAAACAAACTCTCCATATGATTGGAAGAGATAACCAACCGGGGGAGAACTGACAAGTGAAACATGGTAAAGGCCGAACCTAGGTCAAACTAGAACCATCCCAAATGAAGGAAATATATATAAGTATATGTGCTTTGTTCAAGGGCGACAAACTGACTTTGTACTGCCATCAAAATAACGAAGATACATCTCGTTCCCGCTCTTTTTGTTATATTTGATTTTTTTGTCTTTTTCATATAATAAGCCTGAAAAAGAATAAAAGAATGCTATGGTACAATGGATAGAACGAGTATCAAGAAAGCAGATGCACTAGTTCCTGGGATTGGAACAATCCTATGCTGAATGCAAGGTGGAAAAAACTGGTCAGTGATACTCAGAGGAACGTTCCATCCATGGGTACAAAGGTGTCATGTCGTGATAGCTAAGTGCATGCAATGGTTAACTTGTACAGAAATTCAAGGTCAAAAGTTGGCTTAAACATCGAGTCCAAATGAAGCCGGCTAAAGGCCAGGATAAACAAGTAGCCAATATGCAATGCAGTAATACAACTTAACGACACCGGGGAGCCTCTAGGGTATAAGCCAGAAAAATGATAAGTGATGAAGGAGAAGAATGAAGCTTCAACACGAAAGACATGGCGGGACTAAAGAGAACTCCCGAGCCTACATAAAAAGCAGCATGGGCAACAAGTGATAGCGAGGAACTAACTAGGAAGCCCATGTAAAGGAAGGCTCTACCATCAAGTCATGATTAAAAATCGGCGAGTGAAATGGGTGTAATACTCATGACCTGATGGGATCGACCCTAAGGCAAGTGATCAGTATGGAGGCTAGTATGCAAGATGCAACGGAAAGTGATTCCCTAACCTATATGCCAGTAAAGATCATATACCTGCCATGAAGAGTCAGAAATCATGGATCAAAAACCGGGAAAAACCCCAAAATCGTCAAAATGTACCTGAAAACATACCAAACTGGGCACTTCCAGGCAATCGAGTTATACAGCATAAGATAGATCGAAAAAATAAGCATAAAGAAATTTTTGCGAAAATTTTCAATTTTTAGCCATAAATACACAAATTACCTCTCATTTGGTTCATTATTGCATAGCTGATTTGGAAAAAGAGCTCTGGAGCTAAAAACTTGTTTCGTCAAATCAGGAACAACCGACCGTTGGAATTCAGCGAAACTTCAGGTAGGCTCCTTAATCATCCTGTTTATTCATTTTGTCCGTTTGAAAATTAAAATTAAGTGATTTTTTGCTCAGAAACCCTTGCTAAAAATTGTGTATCTGCGCATACGCGGGTTCAATAAAGGCAAGTCGCGTATACACGCGACTGTGCACAGAGAAAGTCGCGTATGCGCAGGTCCGATTTCAAAAAAGCGTTTCTAATGCAAATTTTGATGAAATTTCTCAGGATGACCATCTCTTGGAGGGAACGTGAGCATAGTGCAGTAGACCAAGAGGTCATGCAGGACCGCGCGGCTCAAAACATCCTCCGAAATTGCGGATTGTTAAAATTCTTCAAAATGCCCAATATGAAAAGTAATGTGCGATTGCTTGAAATGCTCGTAAATTACTGGGAACCAGATCAGGATTGCTTCATAATTGATCAGATGCCACTACGCATAGAAGTGGAGGATATATATTTCATCACTGGACTCTCCAGGACGGGAGACCCAGTAGACCTTCACGGAAAACCCCTGGGAGGGTTAACTGTGGAAGATTATGTCCAGTTATATTGCGTAGATAATTCCAAGAAAGTTGGAACGCAGATTGCTATTAGAGATATCAGGGATTTGCACATGAAGATCCTCCTATTCACCATCGGTAGAGTGGCAGGATCTGCCTCACTACATCAGGCGTCCAGGACGCAAATGAGTATAGTTGTAGAGTGTTTGATTCACGTCTACGATTGGTGCACAGCCCTGCTACTGAATATGAAACAACAGCTGACTTCTATTCGCCAGACCAAAACTAAACACTTTGGCTATGGTACCATTTTGACTACATTCTTCTTCGAGAGAGTTCCAGCTTTGAGACCCAAAGTCATCTCGACTATCAGCAGCCCTCGGGACCCAAGAATCGCCCGTTGGGCAGACATGATGAAGAGACTGGGGGGCAGCGAGGTACCCCGAACTACCCGGGACGATGAGTTCTTCTTATGGTGGAGAGAACAGATCATCGCAGTAGACGACTATCCCTATGCCGGGATGGATTTCCGAGGAGATCTAGATCTAGTACTTCCACCCGGTGCAGCATGGGGAGCAGTCGGTAAGTTTTTTCAAAAATTTTAACTTATATGATTTTTTTTGGATTTTTCAAATATGTATGAAAAATGAAAAACAAATATGTTTTTGGATTGGATTCATAATGACTGACAATTAAAAATGATCATGTTTCAGATGTTGGACCAGTTCGTCCTGAGGGCCTACCGCGCCACAAGCGCCGCAGAGGTGAGGCGGAGACAGTGGATTCCGACAGGACTCTCCAGGCCGTGCAGAGAAACTTGGAGGGATTGACCCGCCAAATCCCTATGGCTACCGTGGAGGACTTGCCGGAAGCCGTCCAGAGACGGGTTGTAGGAGTACCCCGGGACTGGGTTAGACTATTCCGCCGTGTGGCCACTGCAGTTATGTTCTATAGGAACACGACTTCTGGGCAGGGTCCTCAGGAGTAGACAGATTTTATATGTTAGATGATTGTATATTCTTTTTTGAGACTGAACATGATGGGGCATAAGCCCAAGTTTTGTACGAGATTATGGATCCAAATTTTGTAAAGTTTTTTGACACTCTGATGATATATACAACGATATTTGATGTGATGTGATAAATGTATCAAATGTATGATGTTTTTGATGATTAGAATTTATTGTATTGAATGATTAATATGCCAATCTAAAGCTTGATTAGCTAATGAGTCGGCAAACCAATTGTCAGCTCGAGGAATATGAATGAATGTTAAAAATTGAAATGACCTTTGTAACAAACGTACCCTCAAGAACAATCGTAATAAAACTGGATCTCGTACCCGATAAGTGTTGTTCAACTGCGACACCACCAGCTGGGAGTCCAAGAAAACTACCAACGAATCAACACCCAAGGATATTGCCTCCGAGAGTAGATGAATGACTGCAGTGTATTCTACTATGTTATTGGAAGCAGGACCAATGCAGACTCCTCTTGATACCAACAGCTGACCGGAAGGATAATGAAGCACCCAAGCCACGGAAGCTAAGTTCCGGGTGTGTCTACTAGCACCATCGACGAAACCAAAATGACTCATGACATCCAACACAACCTGCCAAAGCAGATCAAAAAACATCACCACCTCATCAAAAATCGAAAATCAAACAGATATGTACAAAGCAAAAACTACTATATACAAAGCAAAATGCCAGGCCAAAGCCTAGGCATAATACTTCTTCAAATAGAGCCCATTTCGGGGCTCCGGCAACTCATTCCCTTCGAAGTCAACCAAGGTATACGCTCCTTTCTTAAGGACCTTCTTAACGATATAGGGGCCATACCACATTGATTGAAACTTTCCTGCCCCCAAGGCATATTTTTCTTGGGCATAGACCAAAACAAGGTCACCTTCGGAAAAGACCCTAGGCTTAACCGCCTTATCGTACTGAACTTTGACTCGGTTTTTATGCGCTTCATTCAACGTGGCGGCATCTCGACGCTGCTCATCGAGATGTTCCAGATGAAGAAGCCGCTCTGCCAGACTAGAAGTGTCAGGAAGAAGCTCAACAACTAATTTAAGGGAAGGAATCTCGCACTCAATGGGAAATACGGATTCCACCCCATGGACTAACTGAAACAGAGTAAAGCCAGTTGCAGTTTTAACTGACGTCCTGTATGCCCAGAGTGCAGGATATAGCATAATGTGCCAGTTGGATCTATGTTTATCAATTTTCCGTTGAAGAATTGTCTTCAAGGATTTGTTAACGGCTTCCACTTGCCCATTGGCCTGAGGATAATATGGAGATGAATGCTCCTGCCGAAAACCCAATTTAAGAGCCAACTCAGCCATCATACTATTCTGAAAGTGACTGCCATGGTCAGTGACAATCTCTCTAGGTATACCGAAACGAGCGATAACTTGGTTGAAGAAGAAAAGAGCTGCAGTCTCACCATCGTTCCCAAAAGTAGGCATAGCTTCGACCTACTTCGTAAAGTAGTCTACTGCTACGATAATGTACTTGTGACCTTTTGCCGAAGGCGGGTTACAAGTAGTATAATCCATACCCCACTTTGTAAAGGGTCCGACAATAACGACTGGAAAAAGCGGAGCTGGATGAGCGCGCATTTTTCGAGTATACACTTGACAAGGATGACACTTCTTGACCGATTCAATACAATCTTTGAAAATAGAGGGCCAGAAGTAGCCAGCACGCAAAATCTTTTGGGCTGTAGCAAGCCCTGATAAATGACCCCCACAAGCTCCACTGTGAGAATCATTGAGCACAGCCTCAGCTTCTTCGAAAGTTAAGCAGCGTCTTAAGATTGAATCAACCCCTCGACGGTACAAAGCATCACCAATAATCAGATAACTTTTAGCTAAGTGACGCAGCTTACGACGCTCATCTTTCGAAAAAGAAGAGGGAAACTTCGCAGTCTGGAGATACACAATGATATCCCCATACCAAGGATCTTGTGGAGAGATTAAAAACAAGTGTTCATCCATAAAGGACTCATCATAGATCATCTCCTCACCACAAGGCAACTCGGAGATCAATTCCGCAAAGACTAATGACTTCTTGGATTTGGCAGACATGAACTCTAGATCGAATTCTTGTAATATCACAATCCATCTATTATATTTGCCCCCAATCACTCGCCTGCTGAGGACAAACTGAAATGGATTGGCAGCTGCCAAGACATAAGTTTTGCGAAGAATAATGTAATGCCGAAGTCGCTGCACAGCATGGACTGCTGCTAAGGCTAATTTTTCTATCGGGGTGTATCGCAGTTCAGGTCCTACCAGTCCTCGACTAAGGTAGTAAATAACATGCTCAGCCAGAGCATCATCCTCCTGAACCAGAACCATACCAATGGTAGATTCCGCTGTAGCCAGATACAAAAGAAAATCTCTGCTATAATCGGGTGGACTCAGTAAAGGAGCAGAGGTCAATGCCTTTTTCAAGGCATCGAATGAGCGTTGAGCGTAGTCGTCCCAAAAAAAAGGAACTCCTTTCTTCAACAGTCTCATATATCCCTTTGTAATCTCAGCATAGTTAACGATAAACCTCCGAAGAAAGTTAGACTTCCCTTGGAGACTTTGAAGCTGACGGATTGAAGACGGGGGAGGCAACCGAAGTATTGCCTCAACCTTGAAGGGATCTACCCTTATCCCTTCCCTAGACACGATAAATCCCAACAACCGACCGGATGTTACCGCGAAAACGCACTTGTTCGGATTCAAACGAATTTTATAAAAACGACATCTTTCAAATATTTGCCGGAGGTGACCTGGATGATCCATCCTCTTTCGAGAATGAGCAGCTAGATCATCTAAGTATGCCTCAATAATTTTCTTGATGTCGTGGAAGGCGTAAGACATGGCCCGTTGAAAAGTAGCTCCAGCATTTTTAAGACCAAAAGGCATTTTCTTATATGCAAACGTACCCCAGGGACAAATAAATGCGGTCTTATGTTGATCTTCTGGACGGATAGTAATTTGATTATACCCAGAGAAACCGTCCATGAAGGAGAAAATCTCGTTACCGGCACACTCGTCAATAATCTGATCAATGAACGGTGTGGGGTAATTATCCTTAGGACACGCCTTATTCAGGTCTCTGAAATCGATGCACACTCGAATCGTTCCTTGCTTTTTATCTACCGGAACGGGGTTTGAAACCCATTCAGTCAGAGGAACTGGGAAAATGAATCCCGCCTTAAGCAGCTTTTCAACTTCAGCTTTGATGGCTTCTGCCTTCCTAGGATTAACCGGACGAAGTTTTTGCCTGACCGGCTTAGCGTTTTCATATGTCTTGATCTCATGATGGACGATAGATGGGTCTATGCCAGGCATTTTCTCATAAGACCAAGCAAAAACATCCCTATACTCTTTGAAGAGCTCGGTATAGATTTGAATCTCGTCACTGGAACATTCAGCTCCAATGAAGACATTCTCGACAATATTGGGATTCCTGGAGATGTTCACTGGGATAGTAGGAGAGATCACAGCCATGTTCCCTTCAGCATAAACCTGTGCTGGTGCTAAGGGGCTCAAGACTGGGTGAACAGATCCAGGAGACTGAGGACTTGGAAAGCTTGTTTCGACTTCGCTCAAGTCAGGTAGGAAGTAAGACCGATGATGCAAGTCATCCCACGGTCTATCTATACCTGTCATCGCTTCCAGGATGGCCTCTTCAGATGGAAGAGTGGTATCTAGACAATCCTGGGCGGAAGAAGAAGTAAGCGTCCAAGCCGGAGCCACATCACCATCCAACTCTTCCGGTGAAAGAGGAGCTGGATCAGATTCTACAGTGTCAACAATAGACTGATATGCAATCTCAGCTGCAGAAATCGGGAATGCCATTCCACCCACTTGCCCTTCCTCCAATGTGGCTGTTGGGGAAGGTAAGGTCCAAGGGTCCTAAAAATAATGAGTTCGAAAGAACTCTCTTCGAAGGGGAGCCCTGGAGGATGAAATAGCATTAATAGACACATTAGGAGGAGGAAGATCGAAAGAACCCATCAGGGAAGAATACATTCCAACTCCTAGATTCTCAACAGGCGCCTTAGTATTATCCAACTTAGGAATAGATGAGTCAGAAGGCGCATCCAGGTCTACAGGAGGACAGTCCAGTTGATCCACTGTGACAATCCTCCCTTCGTGGGGGAAACATACAATTCGAAATAGTGAGGATGCAATGGCATCCATCTCATATATCCAGTTCCTCCCCAACAGAAGGTTGTAGTCCAAGGCTGCATCTACTACCTCAACCTCTATGTTAACGGTTTTGCCCCCAACACAGATGGGCAAAGCCGAGACAATACCATGGGGCCTATGAGAATGGCCATCGAATGCAGTAAGAATAGTGCTAGATGGAACAGCTTTGGGAGATCCTAGTGTCTTCCAGCATGCGAGAGAAATCACGCAAGTAGAAGCACCCTCATCAACGACCGTGCGAAAGATATTAGTCTTCCGGTACGATGATTTAATATGGAAGGCCATATGATGAGGAAGTCTCTTCTTGAAATTCTTCATATCAAAGGTAATCAGAAGAGAATTTTTCGGATCAATAGCCCCGATGGCAGTGAGCAAAGCACTGCGCTGAGCCGGACAAGACTGGAGTACCTCTAAAGCTGACATAGCACAAGGACTCTGCGCCAGATCTTCTACAATCGAGTAGTTCTGGGCAGCCCTCACGTTCGGATTAATCGTTGACCGCTTAGAAGATGCTTTCGGCATCCGAGGCATAGACTCAACAGTTGGCTTCGTGATGTGAAGCGGCTCAGTAGCATCAGGAACTTCCTTAGCTTTCGAAGATTCCTCTCCGCCATAATCACGGGATCTTGTAGCGACATCCACGTGAGCACTCATCATAAAGATGTTCGATGGAATTTCCCCTTCCTGGGCACCTCCAGAGGAAGCCCCGGGATTTTGGTTCGCGCCAACAACTAATTGCTGCCCTTGGGGAAAAGGGTTTGTTAGCACAGCCTGGGAGCTAGAAGAACCCTGCTGAGATAACAGGCGCTGAGCATCCTGAATTTTCGGGCAAAGGTGTGTGAGATGGTCTCCAGCACAAAGCTTGCATGGAAACTTCACTTTCTTTTTCTCCTTTTGAACCTCACCAACACGCTCGTTGGTTTTATTTGCATTTCCCTTCCCATTCTTGCCCTTCTTCTTGTTATTACGTCCCTTCTTCTTCCCATCGGATTGTTGATTTCCTTTGGGTTCGGAAGATTGGACAGCATTTATGGACAAGGACTGGGAAGGAGATGAATCAGCAGGCACAGTCTGACCAGAAGGAGCAGATTGTAAAGACAACTGCTGCAATTGAGAAAGCAGAGTGGCTGCACTACTATTGACCGATCCGACAAGCCCGTCACCATGCGGACCAGGTTTGGGTTTCGATAAATCCAACTTGGAGCGAGGAGCATTGGGCAAATACTTATAAAGTACCCCAGACTGAGAATAGATCAGTTCTAACTGTTGGGCCCTAAAAATGGCCTGCTCCTCGGAAAATACCCCAGATAGGGATACATCCTTTGAAATATCTGACTGAAGCGATTTCAAAAACCACTCGAGAAGGAACTCACCTGGAATATGGGCTTTGATAAGCCTCTTCCTTCTCCTCCATTCCTGAATGTGATCAGAAATGTGAGTTGCCTCATCCTGCTTAAAATTAGCCAGGAGTTCGGTCCCAGCCTCATATCTGACAGGCAACTAAAAATGGTTAAGAAATGTGACAGCCAGTTCTCCAAATGTGGCGAAACTGCCCCCAGTGAGCTCTATATACCATTTTGCGACATTTCCAGTTAAGGTGCGCTGAAATAATCTCAACCTAATCGAGTCATCGATCAGGGAGTTCGATGAACACCATAAATGGAAAGTGGTGATGTGGTCTGCCGGATCCTCTCCATTCTTACCTTCAAACTTTGAAATGTCTGAAGGAAGTTTGGTTGGGACCGGAGGCCACCCCGGACTATACCGAATCGGATCATTAGTTAACTTCGACAAGTCTGGCAAGTTTAACGTTGCCAGAAATGGTAATCGAGGCGGAGCCTGAGAATTCCATCCTTGATGGGATGGATTTCCAACATTCTGAAAAGAATAGCCTGGATTTGATGAGGCACCAGGCTGCCAGAAATGACTCGTAGAAAACGGAGAAGAACCTCCTCCCCACGCCGAGTTACCAAAACCCAGACTAGTTCCCCCCACTGAAGTATTGAATGAAGAGGAAAGCCCCTGGTAGGGGTTCCACGCATTAGACAGAGGAGAAAAAGACTGATAAGCACTCGAAGAAGGGAAAGAAGCATTCCCTTGATGACCCGCGAAGAACTGATTCCCTGCCCCAGACGTTGTAAACACAGGATTCCATCCCGTAAAAGTAGTCGAACTTTGCCCCCCAGACCAAGGGTTGAAACTCTGGGTCTGGGACGTAAAAGGAAACGACCCTAAAGAAGGATTGGAACTGGGAATATGCCCAGTCCCAAAGGGGAAACCCTGAAACGAAGCTGATCCACTAGCCATGTTAGACATGGGCATAGATCCAGCTGCACCGGCGGAAAAGGAAAAAGAGGGATTTCCACTAATGGACATCCCTGAACAGAAGGGACCAGAATGGGAAGCATATGCTTGGGTGAACCCAGAGCCAAACATAGCAGCACTAGAAGCAATCGAAGATGAAGCAATAGTGCCCCCTGCTTCAACAGAAGCAGGAGTCTGAATGCCTGCAGCACTCACGGTAGAAGTCGCGTTCCCAGTCGTGGCCATCGAAAGATAAGAATGATACGGAAGATCCGGCGGTCTCTCAGACTCCGGTCCGATGTACTGAACAACAAACGGATAATCAGGAGGAAGAGGAGATGGACCTGTAGCTGGAGGCTCAGGTATATCTTCTATCTGAAAATCTTCTTCCTGAGGAAACAACACTCGCGAGGTGAGCGGAACGCTCCTCTCGGAACTGACACCGGAATCAGCAATGAAACCTTCAGACCTTGGTGGAGGATCTCTCTCCACAGCGTCAGACTCAACAGGGTGGTAACCACCTGCTAAGTCGCTCCTACGCCTTCTCGAAGAAGGCTCTGCACTCTCGGGAGATAACCCCCGGATTCTCCTCGAACGTCGAGGCGCTTGATCAGCCACTTTTAAAGATTTATTATATTAGACTCAAAAAAAGTGAAAAGCTAGGCAAGCTAGGAGCAAAGAGCACTCACTAAAATAAAAATCCCTGAGAAACAGCAAGCAAACAGCCTCCAAGTATTTCCGCTTCGGGTGATGAGGACCGAACACCAAAATACAGGAAAGCGAAGTATAGGGCCTTCCGAAAGCAGTCTGGGATGATTAGGGCCCAGAACAACTAGCGAAGGTATCAGAAACAGTTACGCCGACCTCCTAACGACAACCTTTTCCGTCTCAAGCACCCAAGCTTCGCAAGGGCACCCCCCAGAAGTACTGCTGAAAGTGATGCGACGTCTGCCTCAGGTACCATGGGTATTCCCCCCCGCAGTCACCTGTGTGGAACCTAGGAACGGCAACTATGGACACCAATCCGTATCAGAAGCTGGGCGGAACGGTCTTGAGGTCAGATTCAGCTAATCAGAGGGGGGGTATCCCTCTTCTCAACCTTCACTTCCCCTCGCGCTTGACTCTCGGATGAGAGCTTTCCCGATCCACCTCACAGAGTTGGATTTCGCTCAATTAATCAGCTTCTATGTTTGTTTGAGCGGCCTTGGAGAGTTAACTCTCCACTCACCTATTCCAAGGCCCTACAACCTAGCTAGTTGGTGATTGACACTTAGTAAAACTTGCTAGTTGATTTTAGATTAAATCGCTTATTTTAAGGGCTATTGTATTAAGTCACAAGGATATGGAGATGAAACCAATGGTGTTTTGACGCAAAAGAAATTAATAAAAACTTAACTACATGCACATGCAGTTCTTTGTCTTTCGATGAAGAGCAATTTCTATACAGGTTCTACGAGACTAAAAATTTGTATTTTTCTTTTCGAATTACAAACTCACACTCACAAAAACTAAGAAGCTAACTAAATGATTCAATGCATCTAATGCAAATCACTACAAGTATGTAAATTCTAAGATGCAAAAGTCTCTTGAAACAAAGGTGAAATTTCCCAAAAAGCTCCTTCAGCTTTAACTCATCTTTTGTTGTCCAGAAAGCCAATTCTTGAAAACAAGAACTCTTAATATAAGACACCAAAAACACTTAAAAATAAGAAGAAGAAATCAAATGACAACTTCTCCTCAAAATCAAGCCAAAAACTAGAAGCAAGAAACTTCACAAAAGCTCCAAAAGATATGGCCAAACGAAAATGAAAAACGCAACAACAAAAACAAAAACAAGACCAAATGTTTTTTGAGTTTTTGAAATGCAAAAAACAAAAAGCAAAACGAATGTTTTTTGGGCTTTTTAGTTTTATAAAACAAGAGCTCAAAAAGACCAAGCACAACTATCACAATTCAAGCCAAAACGAGACCGAATTTCAAGTACAAACTTCAACTATGCTCCCAAACCTTATAAAGCTAATGATAGCAAGATCAATAAGAGCAACGGAAGACCAAAAACTCAGCCAAGCAGCCTAAACGAATAGTGCAAACTTGCCGCAACAAAAGACTCCAAAGAAGCAAGAAAATTTCTTTGAAAATTGCAACAAAACCCTAGCCTATGAAACTCAAGAAAACCAATCGAAAACAAAGCAAAAAACGCAATGCAAAGCACAACACAAAGATAGGAGCGAGTCGGTGAGCAGAAGCTCTCTGTTCTGATAAAGCAGAACAGCCAAGAATGCTCAGAAAGCGATCTTGGAACTCAATCCAGGAGTGCTAGCACCAACAAGAACACTTTGCCAAAAAGATTAGTTTTCGAACAAACGAAAGAGAAACAAGACTTGAAACCACTTCCTTCACACTCCAGTAAATACAGAGACACTGTAGACACAGGCCTCCACAGCCAGAAAGGACCAAAAAGCCAATAAACTCAAAAATTCAAAATCTGCATAGGTATACGCGACCTTGCAGTTATGCAACCAGCGTGTATACGCGTCTGTGTTAAGGGAAACTCGCGTATACGCGGATCCTTTTACACAAACTCGCGGGTATACGCGACTGTGTGCAGACAAAAGAGCGTATACAAAGAAAGATAATGAAAAACAAAAAGTACCAGTCTGGGAAAGACACCAAGACTTCAGACTGACTGCAAGAAAGCAAACTGGACTGCAAAAGACAAGAAAAACTGTTGGCAACCTACCAAACAGCTGAAACAACCCAACAGGAGAATCACAAGAATGTGATCCCCAGCGGAGTCGCCAGTTCTGTTTCGGGGAATTAACACCCTAGAGGTTTGTTGGGATTCAACCTCCACAGAGCAGGGGCGTACTACTTAACAGAGACTCACACAATCATGCACGTTCATAAAAACTAAATAGAGCAGAATGAGAGGTTTACCCGTTGGTCCTACGTTTGAAGTAGATCCACGTGGAGTTCAAACTCCCTGCAACCGTCCTTCCTCCTTAACCTGAAATACAAAAAGAAACCAGCACAAAGGACAAGTTGTACAGCATATTTCTACTCTATATGTTAGTGAGATTCATATAAAACATTAAATAAATCATAATGAATGCTTGTATAACAAATATTCTCATACATTAAAGCATACACTAACACGTCTATTTCGGGAACAGCATGATACTTCTGTATTATAAATAGTACGTACAAAAGTAATCAAGTGGAGAGATCACCTGATCCTTCCAAGGCCTTCGCAGACCGTCGTCCGGATCCGTCCAGCCCTTGCCTCACTAAGACTCCTTCCAAACTGGTGCACGAGAGATAACATATAAAGGGATGTGTATCTCAAGGAAACAAGGGTTTCCTACAATGAACTGGGAAAGTGCAGGAGGCACGGGGAATCAGACTTGGATAGGGAATACAAACAGAGTATAATATCAATAATTCTCTCTCTCCCTTAGGCCATACACATGAGGGCATTTTATAGTCCCTCCAAGTAGTTTCAGCAGTTGGAAACAGTTGGCCACGGGTTGGGGTGGTTGAACTACCTGAGTAACCATCAACCCAGCGCGAAATTAGGGATTTTTTATATATTTTTTAATCATTTTAATGGCATACGCGGAAAAGTCTAGCTGTACTCGCGTATACACGTGGAAAAGTATGGGCATAGTCGCGTATGAGGGATTTTACACTGTTTTTAAGTGAATTTGTCCAAGTCTGTAGGAATGGGTGCCCAAAAGCCATAAAGCAATCATGAATCATGTCAAGGTGAGAAATGATGCTATAACAAGGAGGCATCCTGAAACATCATCCTTGATCCTAGTTGGAAAATAATCACCTAAACTAGGTGGGGCCCACACGAGCTATTTTTAGGTGTATGTCTATTTTTAGACATGTCGATCATATTCTACGAGTTGCAGGATGCTATTTGTGGATGGTTGGTCAAGTTGGAAAAATAGATGGACTTCTATTTTTAGACATATTGGGCGGAATCTATTTTTATATTGCCATTCTAAAAATAGATATGTCGAATATTATTAGCTCTTAATAATATTTGGACTCTAAACATTATCTTATTCTCTTGGAGCACTTCAGTTAAGTGCACAGATGTGGCACAGAAGCTGACAGAAGGAATTACGCTATTCCTAAGGGTTTACTAGAGCTATTGCATGGAGGACTTCAGTTAGAACTCATGTGACAGAGTTTGGTGGAGTTGTAGAAGTAGTTGGTGGAGTTGTGTTCAGTTTAACTCAGTTAGACACAGTTGAGCTAGTTGTATCTAGTCTAGCTGATTGATACACTAGTGAGAGTGGTGTGAATTAATTAATAATTAATTCACTAAATAATAACTCATTAATCAACTGAATAATACATCAGTTAACTACAGTGCATGGAAGGTTCAGTGGAGACCAGTGGAGAGATAGGTGAAAGGGCAAGATAGACTATCTGTTGTGACTATTAGTGATGCATGAATTGCATCTATATATACATTGGATTTTCCAATGATAATAACGCAATCAATGAGAGTGGGATTACATTGAATTGGTCTTTGTAATCATCTTGGATTGCGCAGTGGAGGCAGGCTAGCAGGTGGCAAATATCGGTGCATGGATTTGCAAGATTAGGCCTGATTAGTGTATGAAAATTGTACCGTACTGAGAGCTTGTGATAAGTTTTGTATGTTTGTATGAGATTGTCATATGATCTCCATGATATACATAATATGATAGTTGGGGTTTTCAGCTTCAGGCTTTCCCGTTAAACAACTGTGTTATGTGTGTTTTTATTGCTTCATGTGTTTTGCAATTGTTGATTAAATTTCCACAAGAATTATAGTGGAAGGATTCTGTATTTAGCAAGAAGATAAATATTGTTAGATCGGGAGAGTCCGGATATATACATGCATATTGTATATAATTTCTACATTTCCAATTCTTCAAAATTAATGAAAAACTACAAAAACTCTAAAATTTATGAAAAACTTAAAAACTAAAAGTTCTTAATGACTTCCTTGATTAATGATGCCTACAAGTGAAATTTCATGATTACTTCAAACTGAAAAAATAATAAATCACTTTTCCATTCAGCAAAAAAAACACTTCTCACAAAACACTACCTTTATGAGACAACCCTATCTTCATGAATCTAGAAGCTTTCCTTCACAAATAACCAAATTATTTCACCTAAAGGAGCAATATTGACAATTAATCTAGTATATTCAAAAGAAAAATACATAAAATAGTGATTTCAAGAAGCAGTTTATATTTTTCGATGAAGCAAAAAAACAAACCAGACCAAACCATGCTCGAAAATGTGAAAGGGATGAATTCTCAAAAAAATCACTAAGGCAGTCATAACAAGCTCACAAACAGGTTCTGGAGGTTGAAAAAATTATAATTGACCATTTAGAAATTAATCATCAGACTCTGATCAGAAGGAAATTCATTTTTTCAAAAATTTTAGGGGGTGCGCAGGTAATCAATGTAATCCAGTGTGTATGCACACTCTGTTGCAATGAAAACTGCGCACTTATGCACTCTTTTTCTAAAAAAAAAACTGCGTAGGTTCGGGAAATCTCAAAATAAAAATAAAACAAGGCATGCAACCTAGAGGATCTAAAAGGTCATAAATTCAACAACATTCAAACTTAGTCAGACCAGTAAAATGGGAAAGAAGAACCAAAGAAACTAGAGGACAAAGGCATTCCCCGGTATGGTCACCAATTTGTTATACGGATAAATCCCTCTTGTGGACAAGGGCAATATCCCTAGAATCCTAAAGGTGAAATAGAAACAAAACGACATAAGAATATATCTTTCCCTAAGCTAACTTCGTTCATATTATTAAAACTAAAGGAAGATGATGATGCTCTAACCTTTTTTAACAAAATTTATGATGAAGATCTTGCACTCTGTCTTGATGTAGCTCCTCAATGCTTAGAAGAAACCCACAAACACAAACTTACAAAGGATCAAAGGCATATGAAGCATAATAATCTAAAAACAACTTAATTTAATGATCAAGGAGATTAGAAATTGAAATTATGTTAATGAATACATGAGCATAAACCATTCATAATTCCAGTAAGACAATCCAATGAGAAAAATTATCCGAATGTATTATTCAAGAATATAAGAGAGTCCTTAAAACCAAGCCTTGATGTTGTGAAGGTTCCTCCCAAATGCCTCTAATATTCCTCCTTGGATGATAAGCTTCCCAATCCAAAATTACTACCATAAGAATACCATAAGTGAACTCCCTTAACCTTGAAGTCTCGTCTCAATTTATAGGACAAATGGAGGAGGTTTCAGATCCTCAAAAGTTGAATGAGATCCACAAATAGTGCGATTAGGCTTCCATGATCCAAGGGAATTAGCTCCATGTTTAGAGGGGTTTGGCTCGAAAATATATGACTCGGAGGCTTCTAGTTGGGATATATCCGCCAAACTATGCTTCTAGAACTTACTTTTATTTTTACTTTACTTTGAGTCAGATGTATAGTTTTTAATGGAAAACAGAGCGTAGAACTGTGCAGGAATTTGTGGCAGTAATAGCGCATGCATGAAAATTGACTAGAAAAAGTGCGCAAGTAATATTTAAAAGGTCAAAAAGCTATTTTACCCAAAATTCATGATTTGGTCAAAGAATATGAATGTTTTACTTGCAAAGGAGTATACTAGAACATAAGTGTGGATGGCGATAGATACATTTTAAATATCAATTGTCGTGGTGACAACATGACGTGTAACATTGTTATACCACCATTCAACCAAAGCTAACCATTTGACTATTGTGATTGTTTATCAAATACAAAGCAACAAATATGTCATTCCAAACATTTTTTCACTATCTCCTTTTTCCCATGAGATTGAGGATGATAAGATGAGCTATGAACTAATTGAGTACTAAGACGAGAAAATAATTCCATTCAAAAAAAATTTGTGAAATGGGATCTCTGTCACTTACAATAACCTTTGATTTCCATGTATCTTTTGAATTGTTTCCATAAATGCAATATCAATTGTATTGGCTTTAAAAGGATGGGATAATGCACAAAAGTATGCATACTTAGTAGTCTAATAACTACCACTATGATGTTACCTTTTCCTTCATACTTGGGTAAACCTATGATAAAATCCATTGGGACCTCCTCCCAACAGTGAATTGGAATGGCTAAAGGTTGTACCAAACCATGGGTCTTAATTGTTTCAACTTTAGTTTTTTGGCAAGTCAAACATTCAGCCACGAACTTTTGAATGTCATATTTAAGGACACCCCAAAAAATTCCTTCTTGACCCCGTGATATGTTTTTAAAAATATTTAGTTCCATCTTTTGAGTCTCAAATCTGCATCTTTCTTATACACCTTTCTAGAATTTTTCCATTTACCTGGACCTCCTAAGCTATCAATATCATTGCATATTAATCATAAAAGAGCATTTAAAATGGTTTTTAACTATGTTTTGTGTCTGCTGTTTGAATTAGATTTTTGCTCATTGAGCTGCGGAATCTTGTCACTTTCCGCAGCTGCTGCAACTTTCCGCAGCCATTTTGTTAAAGTCTATATTGTAGGTGTCTTCAGGCAAATCGAGCCACATGGGCAAGTTGGAAATGACATGGACATGGATCGAGTCCTATTGGCTCAGTTGAATTCACCTAAGAAGGCTGTGGTCAAAGGTAGCCAAGTGGTGGTCAACCGTAGAGTCCCACGGTGACAGAACTCTGTTTTTCATCACGTGAAGACTTGCGTGGCCATTTCTAAATCATGGGAGACATATCAACACCTGTAAACGGCTCCATAAGCCGAATCCAATAGCCACTTTCCATAGATTTAATCTTCACGGCAGCCATGATGCTAGATTTCTGGACGTGGTTGTTCACGTGTCTTCTATCAGCGCAGACTTTAGGGAATTAGTTATATCACCCTCTGTTATAAATAATGCGTTCTCATACGCATAATAGTTAGCTCTGTAATGTAATTGCGTTGCCACTGTGCTGTGACATTATTTCTCTGTTATGACCGCATTTTAAATATATGAGAAGACTCTGTTCATAAGCGTAATTCGTATTTGATAGCTGCTTCCCGAGGATTGTGCAGAGGGCCCCTGCACACGCCGAGGTTTTGTGTATTACTGTATAGTTTCATGCTTCATTTCCTTACGTTCATTGTGCCATAGTCATTCACGTGTATATATATTACATCTTTCATGGTATTTATGTTTCATCTTTGTCCATAATCTTTCATGCTTTACGTTTTACTTCTGTCCATAATCTTTCATGCTTTATATTGTTGTTAACTGATCAGTGTTTTTGTTCCAGATTACAATAGGAAGCCCGGGCATTTGCACATCATTTTATAATGACTAATGACATGGAATCAATCTTGTCCTTCTGCTGATTTCTTTTTCTTAGTTTTTAATTCTAGCACTGTTTTATTCATTTCAGTTTTGAACATTTGCTTTACTAGTTAGATTATATATTAAGCTGCTCATGTCATTATCAGTTACCTCCGAAAGCCATAGTGAGACTAATGGTGAGGGATTGAAGTATGAGTGTGTAGTTTGATATTAGTTTATTTTTCTGCAAGTTAGATATTAAATTGCTCATGTCATTATCAGTTACCTCCGAAAGCCATAGCGAGACTAATGGTGAGGGATTGAAGTATGAGTGTGTGGTTTGATATTAGTTTATTTTTCTGCAAGTTAGATATTAAATTGCTCATGTCATTATCGGTTACCTCCGAAAGCCATAGCGAGACTAATGGTGAGGGATTGAAGTATGAGTGTGTAATTTGATATTAGTTTATTTTTCTGCAAATTAGATATCAGATTGCTCAAGTTGTTTATGATTACCTCTGAAAGCCATAGCGAGACTAATGGTGAGGGGTCAGAATATGAATTGATGTAATTTGATTTTAGCTTTAATTTACTTGCAAATCTTTGGATTTCTTTGAGTACAGTTTCTTTTGTGTTAGACAACGGCAAGGGTAATGGGTTTCATGGTCAATAGTTCACTGTTTGTTTGACTAGTATAGTGGCACATTTTCATTTTCTTTTAGGAATTAATTTTGTCATTGCATATTTTAAAATCCTTTTTAAGTTTGAAGTTTGGGAAATCATTATAAAGGACATCATTGCCTTGAACATTTATATCCATACTTGTCTTTTAGAATTTCCATCTCACATTAGGAAACCAACCAAGATAAATAAAAAACCCAAAAACGACAAAAAGTAAGAGATAGGTTATCTTGCACATATAGTGCGCCACACTTCGTCAGCTTACGAATCCTGGATTGACAAATTAATGTAGCAATTTAGGACACACTAAATTGACCAAAAATTTTGGCGCCGTTGCCGGGGAAGTGTAACTAGGTAGCCAATTTCTTTAAAAAAAAACAATAAAAAGAAGGGAAAACTTGATAACTTCTTGAAGTATGCTCTCCTCTTGCACCTAGTGTGATCTGGAGGATCAAAAAAGAGAGTTATTGGTTCAATAATTTCTTAAGTATGCTCTCTTCTTGCACCTAGTGTGACCTGGAAGATCAGAAAGAGAATTATTAGCCCAACTTAAAAAAATAATAATAAAAATGACATGCATAGAGCAAGAGATTCTAGGGAAGGTTTATAGCTAGAGCCAAGAGTTTGATTTTCACAACTCCATCTTCTTCAAGGCATAGACAAGATTCACCACCATCTACCCCTAGCCTTAAGATTCTTGGAATTCAAGGAGCAGCTGAATTAGAGGATTCTCCTACACCATCTACCAAATCTCACTTAGAAAAGGACCCTTTCTTTACTTCCACAGGAGAGTATATTGTAATCAAAGAAGTAGAATCACCTGAAGAAGAAAAGGAAGAAACTCCCTCTCATCCTCCCTTGATAGAAGAAGACTCTAAAGAAACTATCATGGAAGAGGAAATAATAGATGGATTTGGAGGTAGAGGTAGAGGTAGAGGAGGAGGAAACAATGGAGACAACAATGGTGAAGGTAATAATGGAAGAAATAGGGAAGGAGACAACTTGTTTGGATTCCCTATAGTTGATGAGGAAACTCATACAACGATGAAAAACATCTCACCATCTGTCCTCCCCAACTTCTATGGATTGCGAAGTGAGGATCCTGAAACATTTTTGTTTGAGTTTGAAGTCATGTGCCGAACCTATGACTATATGGAAGACTCTCAAAAACTCAAACTGTTTCCTTCAACATTGAAGGGAGCCGCTTTGAAATGGTTCATGGGATTAGTCACCCAATCTATTAGGACTTGGAATGATATGAAACAAAAAATTTTGGATAGATACCTGGACTATTGCATGCCCACCAATCACAAGGATGAGGTATTCAAAATGGTGCAAAAAGAAGATGAAAATTTGGAAGATTTACTTGAAAGATTTCAATACAACTTAAAAAGAGCAAAGATGAGCAACTTAGATGAAGAAAATTTGAAAGCCCTTATATTAAAAGCCATTAGAGATGAATGGATAGATATTTTAAACATGATGGGGAAAGGAGACATTTCTCAACTTCCACTTCGTGACATAACATAACTATGTGTCCATCTCTCAAGGGGAAAATCTAAAATGGGAAAAGGGCCTAGAGATCCTTCTCTTATCAGGGCAAAAAAATCTACAACTGGATCAGTAAGTAGGGCAGAGATTGGCAATATGCTTGATGAATTCAAAACTGATATCTTAGGGAGCCTTAGTGAACAACTAGACACCCTTAAGATCCAAAACAAGCAGAAAGCAGAAACAAATGCTCTAGCCATATTTTGTCCGAAATGTAGGAAGAAACATGCTTTAAGGGAATGTCCCTTGGATGCAAAAGTTGTAGAAACATGTATAATTTGCTTAGAGAATCATGAGATCAAGGATTGTCCTTCAATTCCTGGACTCAAAGCTGTCTTTCAAGAAGACCCAAATTCAGTAGAATCTCTCTGTTTTGTTGCAAGAAGACCTTGGCAGGGACAACAAACTCAAGGGTTTAGCAACCCTATGAATCTTCAAACCCCACCAAATTGGAATCCTTGGCAACAACCTTGGCCCCAACCTCAAAATTCATATCAGTCATGGGTACAAGGTATGCAAAATCCTTATGGGAGATTTGCTCAATTTTTTCAATATCCTCCATCTTTTCAAAATCAACAAGCTCCACAACTTCCAAACCCAAATCTACAACTTCCATTGCCATTTCCACAACAACAACCTTCTCAACAAAATCCAAATCCTCAACTCATGCTTCCATTCCAAAAAAAGACAAATCAACTTCCAGCTCAACCATTTCCAAACCCTAACAATAAAAATCCTCGGAATACTTACATGATAGAAGGACAACAATTTCCTACCTATATGATTGTTCCTCTCAATGATGTACAACTCAGGTCTGGTAGAGTTTTAGAAAAACCTTCTATAGATGTCCAAGAGCAAGATACCTCTGAGGAGGACTCTCTTAAAGCCAATAAGGATTCTGAGGAAACATCTCTTCAAAACTCGAACATTCAAAAAGAGAAAGAAAAGTTAACACCCACAATTCCTATAGTTGAGCAACCTGCATCTTCATCCACACCTCCTTTCCCTGAAAGATTACAAATTGATAAAGGGGTGGAAAAACAAATCTTGTTGCCTAACTATGATTTTCTAGATGAACTAAAGAATGTTTGTATCAAGATTCCCTTGCTACAAGCCATTCGAGAGATTCCTATTCTAGAAAAAACAATAAAGGAGTTGAGTCTCAAAAGACCAGGAAGGAAACTAAAGGACACAAGAAGAATCCACCTGGTAGGAAAAATTGCAGATATCATGATGGGAAAAATTACCATGCAGAAGTATGTAGATCTAGGTAGTCCAATTGTCAAGACACATATAAATGGGATAGAAATTCCAAACACATTGATTGACTTAGGGGCTTCTATCAACATTATGAGTAGACAGACTATGGACCAGCTAAAACTTCCTAACCTTCTTTTTACACCTACTTTACTGCAACTTGCAGATCGATCAATTATTAAACCGGATGGTGTATTAGAAGATATTTCAGTCTCCTTAGATTCTTGGGAATATCCAGTATATTTTATGATTTTGACTCCCAAGAGTAATCTAGGAGGGCACCCACTTATCTTAGGAAGACCTTGGCTAGCCACAGCTGATGCTTTCATTAGTTGTAGATCTAGGGATATGTACATTTCTAATGGTAATTCGACAAAAAAATTCAATTTGTATCCTCCAGCAAAAGCAATCACAGAAGTAGGAGACAATGAATGGGTCGATGATGAGGACACTATACAACCTGTCTTTACCATTTCTGAAATTAGTGAGGATAGTCAAATTTTGAACACATTAGAAAATTTTGAGACATCTTGAGAATATGACCCCACAAAATTTCAGTTGGAATCTGACATTGAATATTTATCATCAAGAAAAATGTCTCTTTACTCTATGGAAGAGTTCGGTAGTTCTACCATTGAGATTTTTCCAGGAAAAACATTAAATATCAACAAAAATTTGGAAAAGTCACAACAGGAAGAACTAACCAAAATCTTGCAAAAACATTCTACTGCATTTGCATGGGAGTATACTGACATGAAAGGTATTGATCCTAAGACTTGCATTCATCATATCTATATTGAGGAAAACAGTAGACCAATCAAACAACCTCAAAGAAGGATGAATCCAAATCTTAGGGAGATAGTGAAAGAAGAGCTCCAAAAACTACTCAATGTAAACTTCATTTATCCAATTTCAGATAGTCGATGGGTTTCTCCTTTGGTTATAGTACCTAAAAATAATGGTAAATGGAGGGTATGCATTGATTACAGGGAATTGAACAAAGCAAATTTGAAGGATCACTTTCCTTTGCCCTTTATCGATCAGGTATTAGATACATTAGCAGGCAAAAAGTACTTTTCATTTTTGGATGGTTTTAGTGGCTATAATCAAATTCAGGTAGCACCTGAAGATCAAGATAAGACCACATTTACCTGTCCATGGGGGACTTTTGCCTATCGAGTGCTTCCTTTTGGGTTATGTAATGCACCCACAACATTCCAAAGAGCAGTACTAGGAATTTTTTCTTATCTAATCCATGATTGTGTAGAGGTTTATATGGATGATTTTACAGTTTATGGTAATTCATTTGAAGAGGCATTAGAAAATTTGGAAAAAGTCCTTATAAGATGTAAAGAAACAAACCTTTCATTAAGCCATGAAAAATGCTTAATGATGTTTATTGAAGGTATTGTTTTGAGGCATCATATTTCAGGAGATGGGATTAAGGTTGATAGATCAAAAGTTGAAGTCATCTCCAAGTTGCCTATTCCAAATTGTCAAAGAGATGTTAGAAGTTTTCTAGGATTTACTGGTTACTATAGAAGATTTATAGAAAACTTCACTAAAATAGCATCTCCACTCTTCAAATTGCTTACAAAAGACTATGAATTCAAATGGGATCCTGATTGTCAATCAACCTTTGAAACTTTGAAAACAAGAATATCTGAAGCACCTATCTTGAGAGGACCAAATTGGAAACTCCCTTTCCATATTTCTACAGATGCTTCAGATACAACTCTAGGAGCTGTGTTGGGTCAAAAGGATTTATTCCCTTATGCCATTTACTATACCAGTAAAAATTTGACTCCCACTGAGTTGAACTATACTGTAACTGAAAAAGAGTTTTTAGCTGTTGTTCATGCAATCAATAATTTTAGACATTATATAACAGGCTATGAAACTTTTATTCATACTGATCATTCTGCAATTAGATATCTAATGAACAAACCTGTTACTAATGGCAGAGTGACAAGATGGCTCTTACTTTTGCAAGAATTCAATATTACTGTGTTGGATAGACTAGGAAAACAAAATACAGTAGCTGATTTCTTGTCTAGGATTCAGAATACTAAAGAAGATTCTCCTGTAGAGGATAAGTTTCCTGATGAATACTTGTTTGCGGTAACTATTAAGACTCCTTGGTATGCAGATATTGCTAACTATTTGGTTACAGGGAAACTGCCTCCACATTTATTTCCAAGTGAAAAAAGAAAAATTATTCAGGAGAGTTCAAAATATTCATGGATTTCTAACGAATTGTTTAAAACAGGGCCAGATCTTGTGATCAGAAGATGTGTCGGGGAAGATGAAATGCCTGATATTCTTAAGGCATGTCATGATGAACCATGCGGCGGACACTTTACAGACAAAAGGACGGCCTATAAAATCTTCTCTTTAGGATATTATTGGCCTTCCCTCTTCAAAGATGCAAAACAATATGTCAAAAGGTGTGACAGCTGCCAAAGAGTAGGGAAACCTACCCTTTCAAATGAAATTCCATTGCAAACATAGGTACTCATTGAACCCTTTGAAAAATGGGATTTAGATTTCATTGGACCTATTAATCCACCATCTAAGCAAAAGAAGTATATATTGGTTTGTACTGATTATGTTACTAAATGGGTAGAAGCCAAAGCATTAGTATCTGCTACTGAAAATTCAGTTGTTCATTTTCTTTATGAGGATATTTTTACTTGCTTTGGTGTTCCAAGAGAAATTGTGACAGATCAGGGAAGCCAATTCACATCCAACTTGGTGGAGAAGTTGATGGAAGAATAAAAAATCAAGCACAGAAAATCTACTCCTTACCATCCGCAAGAAAATGGTCAAGTGGAGTCTACAAACAAAGTTCTTGAAAATATCATCACCAAAATTGTTCATCTACATAGAAGAGATTGGGCAGAAAGGCTTCCTGAAGCCTTGTGGGCCTACAGAACTACATGGAGAAATACAACAGGACATTCTCCCTATGAACTTGTTTATGGGAAAGAATTCCTGCTCCCCATTGAGTTCCAAGTCAAAACCTTCAAGATGGCAGTTCAGTTGGGGATGGATCTATCAGAAGCCCAAAAGCATAGAATGGAGCAGTTGAATGAGCTAGATGAGATCAGACAAGAGGAAATTCTAAGAACTGATCTAGTTCAATACCAAAGAGCTAAATGGCATGACAAATACATCAAAGAGAAGAAGTTTCAAGAAGGAGATTGGGCATTGCTATTTGATTCCAAGTTTAAAGATTTTAAAGGAAAATTTCAGACTCATTGGCTTGGGCCATATGAGATTGACAAGATCTTTAACAATGGAGTGGTAAGAATCAAGACCATTGATGAATTTCAAACTCCTCTTATTGTGAATGGCCACAGATTAAAAGTCTATCATAAGCCACTCTCAAAAGAGGAATTTATCAAAATGTTTCAAGAAAATTCTGCAATAAGGCTGGTAAAGAAGAATTCTTCTTCTCCACCAACCTAGTTTTTGTTCTTTTTAGCTTAAAAAATAAAAAATAAATAAATAAAAATAAAGAAATAAATAAATAAATAAATAAATTGTATAAGCCCAAAAACCAATCACTGATTGGCAGTCTTATACATAAAATGTAGGGTGAAAATCAGGAACACCTGACATCCTATATTTTCCAAAAAAAAAAAAATTCTCTCTCATTTCATAAGTTTTATGACAACCCACTCCATTCCATTCCATTTCATTCCACTCCACTTCATTTCATTTCACTTCATTTCATCTATTTCATTTCATTTCACCAATAAAATTTTCTTTCATGACCATTTTCATTCAGACAGTTATCATCTATCCATCTCCATTCACCCAAATAATTGTTGTGTCAGTTTCCGCAGCTGACACCAGTTTCCGCAGCCAGAAGCAGTTTCTGCAGCTACCACTCTGTTTTTCAAAAATTCACAGTCAGATGTTAGTTCAACAATCATGAAATCAAATGCAGGTATGAAGACATATTATGAAGACATGGGGCATTCAAAGACATCAATGAGGAGCAATTGATTGAAGACCAATGAAAAATGGCAAGAATTCCAAGGTATGAGTAAAAATTTATTTCAAATGGCATTCAAGCACATTTTTACATAGTTATAAACCATAGCTCCATTATATGCAATGATTGCGTTGATAACTCCGTAGCCATCCCACGATCTCTATACGATTCCCCCACAATCCTTGCATTCATTTCTAAACGGCCTCATAATCAAGCCTCCGGTCTTCATTAGTGTTTAGCTATACGTTGATACTCCACCTGTAGTTAAGAAACGTAGTTGATTTGACTACGGCTTCTCTTAGCCGCACAAAATCCGTAGCCGTTTCATAAACGTGCTTGCATTTACTCTGCAGCCACCCAATTTTAAATACTGCCAGATGCGTTCTACTCCTCCTACTGTTCTATTGATATCACAGCTGCATTTCCACCGTGCTCACGTAACCCTTCTCTGTTCCGCTTCACCCCATTTTTTTCTCTGTTACGCTACATTTCGTATACCTATTCTCTGATATCCGCTTACATTCACTGGTATCCTTCATAAATCGTGCTCATTTCCGCTCATTCAGTCGTCTTACCTCCGTTAAACCCTCCTCACGCAGATGAGTTTTAAAGAGTAGAAGGAAGGATGGGTCAGTTGTTGAGGACAGAACCAGAGGGACCCAAATTCATGGAAGGATACCCGCAAGTCAAAGATATATTGAAAAAGGCAAAATGGCTTCGGTTTATTCAAAAGTTTAGAGGCTACCATAAAGAGGTGACAAAAGCTTTTGCAAGGTCTTTCAATGGTCTGGAGGTAGAAATTGGGGACCTCAAATTTACGGTGAATGAGGCATCCATAGCAGCTGCTACAGAACTCCCTCAAGAAGGTGAACGTTGGTTCAAGAACAAGAGCATTAGTGATGAAGCCTGGAGAGTGATCCTACGTAACCCAGGTATGGATGTAACTATTTTTAAAAAGGGAATTCCTGTTCATGCTTTAAAAGAGGAGTGGGCCAGTTTATTGTTGGTCATTCAAAAGTTTATCACCTGTGAGGGACGTTTTGGATCAATGTATATGTATCATACCCGATTGTTGATGAATTTTCTAGACAACCAGACCCTCAATCTGCCATACTTTTTATTAAATAGTTTGAAAAAGATGTCTATAGCCGTCCAAAAGCATCTGGGGGACGTAGAACCACATTTGTATCACCATGGTCTTGTGAAAATTTTGATTGAAAAATAGTTAAAAGAGAAAAAGGACACATGGGAACAATTTTTAGTTAGAAATTTCTTTGAAGAACCTCAAGAAATTCCTGAAGGAAGTACATCAAAAAGAAGTAGAAGAAAGAGAACAAATGATAAAACTCAAAGCACTCCTACTAACATAGTTGAAAGAACTAGTAGAGAGGAAAGACTGTCAAAAAGAAAGAAGGAAAAGACTGAGGATAAAAAGCCAATAAAATCAAAAGAGAAAAGAAGCATTGAGGCTGTGCATCAAACCCCTTCCTCAGAAGAAGATCATCAAGTGTTATCTGAGAGACTAGTTCACCTTCAGGAACAGTCATCTATGGCCAAAAAGAGGGGAAAAGAAAAACAAAAGGAAAAAGACAGTAGTCCACAGTATGTAAGAAGAAGTTCCAGGCTTAAAGGAAAGTGGAAGAAAACACAGAAAAAAGGACCTCATTTTATTGATTTGGGAGAAGTAACACCTGAACAAACTCCAGCTGGCCATAGTCCATCTCATTCTCAGCCAAACGTTGAACATAGTCCACCTAATTCTTAGTCAAACATTGAAGCTAGTCCTCAAGACGTTGACATGAGCCCTTTTCAGCCAGATTTTGAAGACAATTCTCCTCCACGGTATTTTGGGGACAGCCCAAGGAAAACGACACCTGAGATAGATCCAAAGTAGCAAGAGGTGTACGATTACATAGAATCCTTAGAAAGGACAGCCACGGGCCCCAGCACCTCATCCACTCAGCCTCACACAGCACAAGAAGATCTAGTCCAATCATTGAAACAAGAAGTCTTTGAGTTGGAGGTTTTAAATAGACACATTAAAAATGAAAATGAGGCATTAAAGGAACAAAGCAAATTGGACAAGATCATTCATGACAATACCATGCTACATCTGGGACTATGGCAGAAAAAGAACAGGAAATTGAAGAAGAAATGCCAGAAGATAAGTAGAGCACTGATTAATCTCAAATACAGATGCTTGATGAAGAAGCCCAGGATGTTAGCAGCACCAAGGAAGAGGAGAAGAGGACTAGATGTACTGGCAGAGGTATCAAGGCATATGAATTGAAGGAGGATGATCAAAATTTTGGTTGCATGAGGACATGCAACACCTTCACAGTGGGGGTATGTTGAGTCTCAAATCTGCATCTTTCCTATACACCTTTCTAGACTTTTTCCATTTACCTAGACCTCCTAAGCTATCAATATCATTGCATATTAATCATAAAAGAGCATTTAAAGTGGTTTTTAACTATGTTTTGTGTCTGCTGTTTGAATTAGATTTTTTCTCATTGAGCTGCGGAATCTTGTCACTTTCCGCAGCTGCTGCAACTTTCCGCAGCCATTTTGTTAAAGTCTATATTGCAGGTGTCTTCAGGAAAATCGAGCCACATGGGAAAGTTGGAAATGACATGGACATGGATCGAGTCCTATTGGCTCAGTCGAATTCACCTAAGAAGGCTGTGGTCAAAGGTGGTCAAGCGGTGGTCAACCGAAGAGTCCCACGGTGACAGAACTCTGTTTTTCATCACGTGAAGACTTGCGTGGCCATTTTTAAATCACGGGAGACATATCAACACCTGTAAATGGCTCCATAAGCCGAATCCAACGACCACTCTCCTCAGATTTAATCTTCACGGCAGCCATGATGCTAGATTTCTGGACGTGGTGGTTCACGTGTCTTGTATCAACGCAGAATGTAGGAAATTAGTTATGACATTCTCTGTTATAAATAATGCGTTCTCATACGCATAATAGTTAGCTGCTGTAATGTAATTTGCTGGATAGAAAGCCCACTGTACCGTGACATTGTTTCTTTGTTATGACTGCATTTTAAATTTATGAGAAGACTCTGTTCATAAGCATAATTCGTGTTTGATAGCTGCTTCCCGAGGATTGTGCAGAGGGCCCCTGCACACGCCGAGGTTTTGTGTATTACTGTATAGTTTCATGCTTCATTTCCTTACGTTCATTGTTCCATAGTCATTCACGTGTATATATATTACATCTTTCATGGTATTTACGTTTCATCTTTGTCCATAATCTTTCATGCTTTACGTTTTACTTCTGTCCATAATCTTTCATGCTTTATATTGTTGTTAACTGATCAGTGTTTTTGTTCCAGATTACAATAGGCAGCCCGGGCATTTGCACATAGTTTACAATGACTAATGACATGGAATCAATCTTGTCCTTCTGCTGATTTCTTTTTCTTAGTTTTTAATTCCAGCACTGTTTTATTCATTTCAGTTTTGAACATTTGCTTTACTAGTTAGATTAGATATTAAGCTGCTCATGTCATTATCAGTTACCTCCGAAAGCCATAGCGAGACTAATGGTGAGGGATTGAAGTATGAGTGTGTAGTTTGATATTAGTTTATTTTTTCTGCAAGTTAGATATTAAATTGCTCATGTCATTATCAGTTACCTCCGAAAGCCATAGCGAGACTAATGGTGAGGGATTGAAGTATGAGTGTGTGGTTTGATATTAGTTTATTTTTCTGCAAGTTAGATATTAAATTGCTCATGTCATTATCGGTTACCTCCGAAAGCCATAGCGAGACTAATGGTGAGGGATTGAAGTATGAGTGTGTAATTTGATATTAGTTTATTTTTCTGCAAATTAGATATCAGATTGCTCAAGTTGTTTATGATTACCTCCGAAAGCCATAGTGAGACTAATGGTGAGGGGTCAGAATATGAATTGATGTAATTTGATTTTAGCTTTACTTTACTTGCAAATCTTTGGATTTCTTTGAGTACAGTTTCTTTTGTGTTAGACAGCAGCAAGGGTAATGGGTTTTCATGGTCAATAGTTCACTGTTTGTTTGACTAGTATAGTGGCACATTTTCATTTTCTTTTAGGAATTAATTTTGTCATTGCATATTTTAAAATCCTTTTTAAGTTTGAAGTTTGGGAAATCATTATAAAGGACATCATTTCCTTGAACATTTATATCCATACTTGTCTTTTAGAATTTCCATCTCACATTAGGAAACCAACCAAGATAATAAAAAACCCAAAAACGACAAGATGTAAGAGAGTAGGTTATCTTAGATATATAGTGCGCCACACTTCGTCGGCTTACGAATCCCAGTTAAAATTAATGTAGCAATTTAGGACACACTAAATTGACCAAACACATCCTAAAGGAGAGGTGTGCAATTCCAAAAGAATCTTTTGTTTTAGTTGGGAGTTTTTACATAGATATAAGCAATATTTGTACCATAATGAGTCATTTTTCCATAAAAATGTATCTAATGTATTGGGATATTGTTGCAACTTTTGAATGAGTGTAAACACATCTTCGTCATTATTCAATTCCTCCCTTTCTTTAGTTATCCCTTACAGTTCGATAATTCAAATGTCATAAAGAAATGCTTCGACATCCTCATCCCTTCTTGAGAGTGCATCTGCAACAACATTTTTATTCTCTTTTTGTAGATGATTTCAAACTCATAAACCAACATCTTAGTTATCCATTTTTCTTTCTCTTATTAAGATAGTATGTGTTCCAAATATTATTTATGACTATCATGATCCATTTTTACCTTGAAGTGTCTTCCCATTAGATAAGGTCGCCATTGCTTTAGGGCATGTAGTATTGCCAACATTTCCTTCTCATATATAGGTTTGTGTAAATACTTTCCCTTGATTGGATGAATTTCAAAAGAAATGGGTCTTCCTTCTTGAATTAAAAAAATACCAATTCCATTTCCTTAGGCATCACATTCCACCATAAAGGTTTTTGTGAAGTCCGGAGTAGCTAAAACTGGAGCTTGGCACATTGCGTCTTTAATATGTTTAAATGACTTAGTTTCTTTTGGAGTCCAAAAAAATGCATCTTTCTTCAATAATGTTTTCATATGTGCTATTATTTTCCCATAATTATTAACAAACTTGCGATAACATCATGTCAACAAGAGAAATTCTCAAATATGCCTTAGGGTTGTGGGAATTTTTTCTTCCTTGATGTCTTTGAGTTTTTTAGGATTACCTTAACACCCTCATGAGATACAATATGAACCAAATATTCCACCTGATGTACCCGAAAGAAACTTTTGAGATTTTCTCATACAAATGTTTCTCCTCAAATAGTTTGAGTACACTGACAAACATGTTGAACATGATCCTTCCAAGGCTTGTTGTATATTAGTATATCATCAAAATGGAATTAATAAAACCTTGAAATGTGGAAGGCTCATTAGTAAGGCAAAAATGCATAACCAAAAATTCATAATGACCTTCATGTGTTTTGAATGTTGTTTTCGGAAAATATTCAATTTTCATTATAATTTGATGATATCCTGAATGAATATCCAAATTAGTGAATAAAATTACTCCATGTAATTCATTCAACAATTCATCAATGGCATGAATGGCTTGTTGAGCTCCTTATAATCTAGACACATATTCCATCCTTCTTGTTTACAAATACTACTAGAGCAGAGAAAGAACTTTGTCTAGGTTGAACCCGCCTCTAGAATTCCTGCATCCATACATTCAATTTCATGCTTTTGGGCATAGGGATATCTGTAAGGTTTGATGTTTGGAGGTGTTAGTGTCAGTATTTGGATCCTTCCACCAGTGATCAAAATTAACTCTTGCATGTCATTTTAGGGGTCCCACTCAAAATTTTTTTATCATTCCACTAGGTCATGAAAAAATTTGGTCACTTGGTGCATATTTTCATCAAAGTTCACTCTTTTCAAAAATGTCATTTCATCACTTGTTGGCTCACTTTGTCACTTACTGAGAGTCCATCATTTCATGATATTACATCACCTATTCAGTCATGTCATCATGAATTCCAGTCAGTCAAGGTTCCCATTAGGTTTTAGGGTTTTCAAGGTCCAATACCACACATTTCCATTGCATAAGACCAACAAGTAAGAGAGTGATCAAATAAAATTCTCTTTACCATGTAAACATGATTTTTAAGGAGTAATTTTTATTTCAAGATGTAATTTTGATTTCAAAATGTATTTCTTTTTTCATTATGTAATTTTATGTCACTCAATTTGTAATAAGTTCATGGCTCCCAAGCTGCCAACTGAGAAGTTCCATATGCCAAAGCATCAAAATGTCAAAGTTTAAAGTGTCTCAATCCATCAAATGATCAATTTTCAAAGAATGAAGTCATATTGAAATGGTAAAGTTTCAAATTTTAAAGGTGAATGTAAATAAGGTAAAGTGGGTCCCAAGGCCTAAAACATCAAATCCACCAAGTATAAGCTCATCAAAACATCAAATTCACTCTCATTTGTCACTCACAACATCGAGCTACCACTTCCACAACTCGGATTTCCAGGTTGGAGGGAAAAATATTGAATTTTTTGGTGGCATTGCGCTTCTGGACAAGAGGCCCCGTGTTTCTATAACTAGCATTGTGCATCTGCTAAGTGCGTTGGGCTCCTAGTAGAGAGGGCGTTGCACATCTCTCAAAGGCACGACGCATTTGGCCTTTTTTTTCAGTGAGTTCCAAACTTCATCTAAACTAATTCTAACCTCCAACAAAGGTTCTTACCACCTCTTAAAAAGTAATTAAGACACAATTTTCTTCTCCTTTCATTCTTCAAGGGAATATTACATAGCATTTGAGTTTTCATGTCAAATTTGGATTTTGTCTTGTCAAAAACCCTAATCTCATTCCCTCATTCCCAATTTGATTCTGTAATACCCCACATATCCTTCCCACATCACAGTGAAACCAATCCCTACCCCTACATTACTATATCCCTGTCTCTAATTACCTTTTTCCCTAAACCCTAAGTCCTAGGCATTTCAATTTCCTAGGCATCCATTACTGTCAAACCTGTAATAAAATTACCATTCCAAATTCCCTAAACATTTTAACCCCCCACCACCTCCGTAAGTTTACTAACCCCTTCCCCTATCTTCCTAATTTATCCTACCCCATTCCTCACTCCCTAAACCTATCCCCACTCCCATTTCCTCATCCCTAGGGTTGTTAGACCAAAATACCATAGAGGAGGAAAAAAGAGACTACATGGATGAAGAAGAGAGGGAAGAAAGAAGGCCACACAATGGAGGAAGGATTCTTAGACTTGAGCCCACCAACACCAGAGAAATAATGGCATCTCCCATGATTTTCACTTGTTTCAAGCATGTAGGATTATTTGATTTTTGTGAAATGATACAAAGAGTCCAACACCACCCTGTTTTGAGCAGAATTTTAGTATCAAATATTCAAGATAATCAAGTGACCCTTGCTAGTGTGACTTTCATCATATCATCAACCATCATTGTAGCTGCCACTGGAATTTCAAATGTAGGTGAGAAGTGGTTCAAGTCTAGAGACTTGGATGATCACTATTATGAGCCATACATCAATACAAGGTACAAAAATGAAGTAAAGAAAGTATTTCCTTTCAATTGCCTCCTTGATAGGTATGCCCCCATGATCAAAATCATCATGAAGTACTTCTCTTATGAAGGAAGTTTCTCCAGACTTTATATCTACCATATTAGACTACTCATGCACTTCACAAGGGTCAAGATGCTCAATATTTAATATTTTATATTTAGGAGCATTGAAAAGATGGAATAAAATGTACAAAAGAGATATTATGACCAACATATGAATAGCCTCTCTCACCACTCTCCCATCAAGATCATTGTCCTCCATCACCTTAACCAAATGAACATCTCATGGGACACTTTCATTGCCAATGACATCTTCGCTGCTCCACAAGCTCAACATGTTGAAGAAGTGCCTCCCCCAACTCATCCTACTACATCTATTCCTCCATCTCATCACACAAAACCTACTTCTTCATTAGCTCATCCTACTAGACCCATTTCATCAACATCATCACCATTTAATAGTCATATTGGGTCACCTAGCAGGGTTATGGTTAGCAAGCATAAAAGGGATGAAATGGGCACATTGGCTAGAACATATCAGAAAGGGCATAGGCAAGTGGTTTCTCCATAGATTATGCAAGGGACCTTTCCTTCTTCATTTGAAAAGCAGGTACATAAAGGAAAACAAAATATGACAGAGGCAGATGTCCATGAGCCAGAGACATAATTTGAGCTGGTTGACTTGGATCGGCAGGATGATCATGAGGCCTCGAGTTTTATTTTCAAGGAGAAGGATGCCCAAATTAGAGAGCTTCAGACTAACTTAGATAGATCTATGTTTGTCATTTCTTTTCTTGATTAGTAGAATAAGTAGCAGAAGGATAAGCAAGTTCTCATGGAGCTAGAGCTGTTTAAAACAAATAAATGTAAGGCTATGATGCCACTTAATGACTCTGACCATGATGACATCCAAAGAAGAAAAAAAATTCCAAAAACAAGGGGTCTTAAGAGGACTTTACAACAACATAGAATTGAAGATGAAAAACTCACTTTTGAAGAGAGGATTTCCGAGGAGGTTGAATATGACATAGAGACATGGCTTGATAGGGTCAACATCCATCTTGAGAAACTCCTCCAAAATGTAAACAAGGACAAAAAGATGCTCAAAAACTTGTCAAACAGGTACATCACAAGAAACAAGGTTTGTAGCATCAAACTCAAGAAATTGTAGGAGAAACATAAGCAAACCCTAGCCAAGGAAAAGGAAGGAGAAAAACTTGAAATTATTGTTGAGGCCTCCCTCCATGCTTAACATACATCATCAGAAACCGTTCTACAAATTTTGGCAAAGTTTTGGGCAATTTTGAATATTTTTCTCTTTTTGTGCACATCTTGACAGTCACTAGATAGTTTCACTGTCAAAAGCACAGCGCCCTAGGCGTTGCACTTTTTCTAGAGATCTCCATTGGTCAAACCAACACTACCATTGGATTCAAAAGGCCCTCTACATCAAATTTTGACTATTGGCATATTGAATTTGGGCATTCTGACATGGATAAATGGCCAAAAACATCTAAAAAATCATGGTTCTAGACTCTTTTTGAGCCTGGCACTGTGCTTTTGACCAGTCTTGGGATATTGACATTTTGGAGGGTCAAATAAGGTCAATTTTGGAAACTAAGCACATATTTGGAAACTCGACAGTACATGCTTTCCAATGAGATATCTTGATCTCAATTTTGACTTCAGGAAGGCCTCCAAAACTCACCTTGAAGTTGGCCCTCTGCATTTGCTTCACGTACTGCGCTTTTGCGAGTTGCCCGATATTTTCCAGTTTTTAAGTTTTTCTTAGTTGCTGATAATATTTATGAGTTTTTGATGATGTAATTCATGGCTATAAATTTAATAATGATGCTTTTGAGTTACCTATGGGTAAATACATAGGTAAAACTCTTTGAGAGGATGAATGAATTAGTTTCACTAAAGTTAGGGATGAGTCAGTTTGTGTAATATTCCTAATTACCCCAAGCTAATAGGAATATACTATTTTGTTTTCATTTTCTTGTTGCAAGAATAAAATTGTAAAGGAGGATAAATTAAACTCCTAAAACAGCAAAATAAATCTATGCCCATCTGAACAAGGCTAAATCTGGGTTGCTTTAGCAAAACACCCTTATGTGTGAAAGGGATCAAGTCATTTGACTGGGTCAACTAGACCAAATCAAAAACGTTGTCTAGATACATTGAACCATATAGATGCACAACGCAGTTTTAGTTGGAGGCTCATCATGTGAATGCAGCTAAATCATTGAGATGGTTTAGGGTTTGGCAAGGATTCCATCTTATCTAAGGAGGAGGAGGACAACATGAGAGGGTTGTTGATGATATTATTTCTGAAAGACTTGTCTACTTAGAAATTTCTCATTCTCTAGCTGTTTAGCTGAGAATAGTGTTGTTTAGCATTAGGGTGTTCCTGATCGGGAATCCCACCTCTTCCATTGAGTAGCTCTTAGAGGAATCTTGCATTTCTTGACCACTATCAGGTATTTGGCCAAGCTCTTCTTCCAACTACAATGTAGATCCTATTGAGTTTTTGGTTCTCTTTGTAAGTTGTAGCAAGTGGAGGCTAGATCTATTCAGATCTAAGCCATTCTAGTGCCTCTTTTCAGTGGGAAAGTTGTCTATCCCCCTGGAAAGAGATCAGTATTGGATGTGGAGAGCTCATTTTCAGATCTTGGCATCAGGACACATCATTTCCTAGAGCCTACAATGTATTCCCTCTTCCAGAACTACATTATTTGCAAGGAGAAAGTTGCAGGGTCTTTTGGCACTTCAAGAAGAAGAGATCTCTGGTGTGGGGAATCTGCCCTTCACTGTGGTGATCCGTGGATTACAGATCTAATCCATGTTCCATTCAGATATGATCTGAGTAATGATGTATTTTCTTCATAAATTATAAATCATTCTGCAAATCAGCTGCCTTAGATCTCATATCTACTTCTTGTACTACATTTTCTGCTAAAAACCCCAAGGGGCTTTTGAAGAGGAGACTCTATAGTGTACACATCTGATATAGATCTATATTTTTTTACACAGATCTACTCTAGATCTGAAGTGTAACTTAGAACTCTTTTCAGCTAATAAAATAACGTTGTCAAGCTTGTACAATTATATCATATGGTTGCGGCCTCTTATTTTGAGCCAATCTTCATGTAAAGTCTATTGCTTTCTATTCTGTAATGTAAGGGCCTCAATATAACTCTAATTTTACATTATAAACAATAATATTGAGCCTTGATATTGGCCTCCTACATATATTTGACTCAACTGTGTTATTTTCTGAGCAGTTTTGTCACATAGTGTTGCAGTCCCTCTTGGGCACTTTTTAAGCTGTACTAGGTGTGGGAGATCTGTTTAACCCACCTAGAGAGATTTTTTTATGATCTCATCTTGGATTTAGGACTTAGATACTTAGATATAAGGGATCCAAGGGCTACTTTCAAGAGTTGTAGCAGCCATTCCTGAAAAATGCATTTTTCAGGCATGCCTTGCTAGCAACCCCGATTTTGCGATATTACAGTGGTATGAGAGCATATTTCTTGGCACAGCCTATGCTTTGCTTACTGAGGATCCAATATGTATTTTCATGGAAGGAAAATACTGATGAAGAAGTGTAGTTACACTGAAGACACAGAAGACAAGGGTCCAAACCCTTCATCTGGAAGATTGATTGGGAAAGGTTTTTCAAAAAATCTGTTCCAAACTATGCATGAGCTGAAGAATGAGATCAGGGGAGTGAGGAATGAAAGACTAGCAGATCTCTTGAAGAGGTTTTCACATGAAGGGAGCCCCACTACTTCCTTTGATGTGTGTGAGCATTCATCCACACAATCTGATCTATAATGTTGTAGCATGTCTGCATTCCTTGCAAGAGGAGAAGAAGATGGAGAGACACCAGAGGAGGAGAATCTTGGTGAATTTCTCCGAGAATATGAATCTCAGTCTAAAATATTCAAAGAAAATATAAACTTCCCAGAGTTTTGTCAACTCAAAGAAGAAAGAAGATCCAATAGAACTCTAAGGAGAAGAGGGTGCATGCAACACACCTTGGGTAGAACTTTCCTACCTACTTTTGATGGGTCACTTGAGAGCTCATCCAAGTCTTGGGTAAAGAAGCTGGACACATACTGTCAGCTACATCAAGTTTCTGAAGAAAAATCCATAAGAGTAGCAGTGCTACACCTCCAAGGTAAAGCGTATGCCTGGTGGTTGTTTGAGTCTTCTTCATTGAATAAGGTAAACATATCTACTTATGCAAAGCTCACTAGGAGGTTAGTGAATAGATTTGACTATATACCATCAGAAATTTATTTGGGTAAGCAAAATAAGCCCAAGGGATCAGAAAATTTTCATGAGATGGGAAGATCCATGAAGATAACTCCATTTCATAACATTGTTGAAGGGGTTGAAGATCTGTTACCTGATTTTCCAAGGGCAAAGGACCTACTTCAGCAAGAACCTTCTTCTCAAGGAGAATACATGAGTGTTCCTTTTTCAAGAAGTGATCAAGTGAAGGGATCTCTTATTGATGAGGCATGCTCCATTGATGAGGAGAAGAAAGAAGAAGAACTGAAGGTCCCTCCAGCATCGTGACAGTAGGAGGAAATCTATTTTTACTGGGAGATGGAGTTGAAGCTATTGCTTCCACTAAGAGGGTTATTTTATCTTTGCAAAAAGGTCCCAAGGATCCTATACATGAAGAGGATGAGCAGCATGTGTCTATGATGATAGACAAAGAGACAAAACAATGGAAGAAATGTGTTCCAACACTGCATCTAAATTTTGGAACACACATTATAATGGATCAGTCCTTTGTGATCAATACTCTTGACACCAAGGAGATGATGGGTGTTCATGAGTTAACTGCATCTAAAAGGAGCCCCTTAGACTATGATATCTTGTAGAAGGTGGGCGATGAAGAAGAGGATGGGGGAATTGGTCCAACTTCTCCTTATCATGATACTTCCACACAACAATTAGAGATGGATTTGCGTAGTGGAAGTAGTCATATTATGTTCCCATCTATTGTTCACATGGTAATGAACCATGAGACATCATTATCTTGTGGTATACCCCCTGGGAGACCACCTGATTTAGATTTGGTGAAAGATGTTTCATGCATTGATGCTCCTTCCATAGATCCAATATTGAAGGGAGCATTAGGAGACCCTGCTTCAGTGCTGAGAGTATGGGAAAAGCACAAGGAGAGGGAAAGAATTTTTCCCTTGACATAACTATCCATTCTCTCATCTCATACTAAGCTGAGGAAAGATGCTACAAGAATGAAGGTTGACACCACAATGAAGCAAGGGGGAAATAGCAACCTTCCATCTTATACCTTTGGCATGGGGAATTTCAAAGAGGAGAAAAATGGGAGGCATGGCCTTCCAACATACACCTTGGACATGGATGATGTCAAGGAGAAGAGAAACAACATGGAAGCCACTTCAGTTGACACACTATCAACGCTATCATTGTTGGGCAATCTAGATCCATATTGGAAGTCCCAATTGTTGGTAGAATATTCCAAGGATCTTCATACATGCATGATTCTTGATGACTTGCTACATGATGAGGATTATTCAATCCGAGATGGGTTCATCTATGATCATGGTAGGATATTTTTATCTAGAGCCTCCAAGCTCAAGGAGAAGTTACTACAATGGGCCTATGAGGAGTTCTGTTTCAGCCATGCATAATCTATGAAGCTCAACAACAACGTCTTGAGGAGCTACTATTGGGAGGGCTTTGAAGGATAACTATATCAACATTGTCAAAGATGCATGTACTTTGTGGAGATGGGGCACCAACATAACTCTGTTGGAGAGTTAATTCAGCCTTCTCTTTCTCCTCTTGAGGGAGAAGATAGATCTATGCACCACTCCAATGTTGTGAGGAGGACTATTGGTGAAGAATATGCTTATGTAAAAGAAGTTCATTTTCCTGACTATATGTATTCTTTTACCATGTTTGTGTACGCCATGAATCCAAGGAGGAGTGTTATATCTTATCAATCTCATGGCAAATATTGGGCCACAACAATTTCTACACTTGGCCACTCCCTTGGTGGGCAAAGGGAGATCTTGTTTCATATGGGTGCTTTCCTAAGGCACCAAACATATCTCACACATTCAGCTATATTGAGATGGCATGGGCTGCAAGCAAGTGGTGGGAAACCACTTACCACATCTTGGTTTGATGTAGGTCGGAGATGCATTACGCTGGTTCCACATGTGGGACTATGACCCACCTCCATGTGTACACATTTTTGTTTGTTTGCACATTATTTTGGTCCCATACATTGATAACATGCTTGTACTTTTTATGGGAATCTATGGAGGGAGGATGGGAGGTATGCATGTGCCTAATGGGCTGAAGATTCTCCATGTATTTTATGTTACATATTTCAGGGAGAACATTAGGCAAACCATGGTTGTTTCACATGAGATATTGTTTCCTTGTGGGATGGAGTGTTTACAAACACATCTCTTAAGATCTTTGGAGGAACATTTCATGGAGGGATGGATTGGTGATTACTTAGCTCATGGGAGAAGCTTATCATTAGATGGTATCACCAATGTAGGAGGAGATGAGTTGCAACACTCACCTTATTAGTTGCTTGAGGACAAGCAACATTTTGGAGGGGAGGACTGTAATATTCCTAATTAGCCCAAGCTAATAGGAATATACTATTTTTTTTTCATTTTCTTGTTGCAAGAATAAAATTGTAAAGGAGGATAAATTAAACTCCTAAAACAACAAAATAAATCCATGCCCATGTGAAGAGGGCTAAATCTGGGCTGATTTACTAAAACACCCTTATCTGTGAAAGGGATTAAATCATTTGACTGGGTCAACTGGACCAAATCAATAGCTTTGTCTAGATACATTGAACCATTTAGATGCACAGCGCAGTTTTAGTTGGAGGCTCATCATGTGAATGCAGCTAAATCATTGAGATGGTTTAGGGTTTGGAAAGGATTCCATATTATTTAAGGAGGAGGAGGATAGCATGAGAGGGTTGTTGATGATATTATTTTGGAAATACTTGTCTGCTTAAACATTTCTCATTCTCTAGTTGTTTAGCTGAGAATAGTGATGTTTAGCACTAGGGTGTTCCTGATCAGGAATCCCACCTCTTCCATTGAGTAGCTCTTGGAGGATTCTTGCATTTCTTGACCACTATAAAGTATTTGGCCAAGCTCTTATTCCAATTGCACTTGAGATCACATTGAGGTTTGAGTTGCTTTTGTAGGCCGCAACAAGTGGAGGCTAGATGCATTTCGGATCTAAGCCATTCCTAGTGCCTCTTTTCGATTAGGAAAGTTGTCTATCCCCACGGCAAGAGAGTATTGGATGAGGAGAGCTCATTTTTCAGATATTTAGTATCTTGGCATCGAGTCACATGCATCCCTAGAGCCTATAGCATAGTCCCTCTTCCATAAGCATGTTATTTACAGAGGAAGTTGCGGGGTCTTTTGGTACTTCAACAAGAAGATATCTTTGGTGTGGGGAATACGCAGCCTACCTTTGTGGTGATCGATGGATTACAAATATAATCCATGTTCCATTTAGATATGATCGAATCTTGATGTATTTTCTTCATAAATTCTAAATCATTACGCGAGATGTTGCCTTAGATCTCGGATCTACTTATCTACTTCTTGTACTACATTTTTGCTAAAAACCCCATGGGGCTTTTGAAGAGGAGACTCTATAGTGTACGAGATCTGATATAGATCTATATTTTTGTACACGAGATCTACTCTAGATCTGAAGTGTATTTTTCTGACTCTTTTCGGCTATTTCGGCTAATAAAATAATGTTTTCAATCTTGTACAGTTATATCATAAAGGTTGCGGCCTCTTATTTTGAGCCAATATTCTTCATGTAAAGACTATTGCTTTATGTTCTGTAATGTAAGGGCCTCAATATAAATCTAATTTTCTATTATAAAAAAATCATATTGAGCCTCCATATTGGCCTCCTGCATATATTTGGCTCAAGTTTGCATTATTTTCGAGCGAGTTTGTCACATAGTGTTGCAATCCCATAGTGTTGCAAGGAATATATTGGATGAGTTGCAGCTATTCTTTTGGGATACATGTGGAATTGTATTTTGGCATAGTTTCTTCTTCAATTTCATATGTATGAATTTTTTGTATTTTTCATTTTCATTTTAGCTCTATGGTATGATGATTTCTCAAGTTTGACAGGTAGAATACATATTTTATGCTCTGTTTTGGGAGAATCACCATAGTTTGTTCAGTTTATTTAGTTTAAAAGGAATTCATGAACTTTCATGCTATTTTTAGCACCTCACCAGTCTAATCCATTTCACCCTGAAACCCTAAAGTGTTATTGTGCTTACCTACATTTCCCAATTACATATCTGCAATTTTGATCTTATTTTCCTTGACCTAATTACTTCTTTGACCTAATTCACGTATCCAGCACCTAAATCAACCAATAAAAACCCTTGTGATAGTATACCTAGCCTAAAACCTAATTTGATCCAACCCTCTTGGCTGAGATTACTTGCAGAGAATCCTCTCCTTCCTAGTAGGGCTAGCTACTTAGAGAGAGCTTGGTCTGTAGTTACCTTTTCTGGTCTCTTCTGAGCCTTGGAGATCCAGTAGAGTGCTAACATCTTGGCTTCCATACTTGGGAATAAAAGCATTATTTATTCCCTAGTTGTACCATTAGTTCTTAGAATTCTTGGCCCCTGGATGATAGGTCTAAGATTTTATCGAGGTAGATATGTAAAATTTTTAGAGAAAAAAAGTTGTTGAACAGTGAACATTCTGGCTTCGAGGAGATACACCAAATCAAACCCTTATCCTCCCCCATCTGATCCACTTGAATATCTAGAGAAGCTTGTCCAGAAGCATAGATATCAATCTACAAAGATTCATTTAGGTCCAATCCCATTGGTAATTTCTTCTTCACTTCCTACTAAAGTTCTATCTCTCGAAGATGTACCATTTGATCTAAAATTATTGTCATTATTTCGCTTTAGTCGACATAGTATTTTATCCTTTAAGGCTCTCTAAGGTCAAGTCATTTTTTGAGTTAGATATTAGTTCTCTGAATCTTGAAGAAAACCTATCCTTTGAAGAAACTAAGTCTGAATCAAACCTTGACACTAAAGTCTGGAGTCAATTTTACAAACTCAAAAATCTAGCAAACCAAATTTAGTACCAGTCAGAAAAGGCTATAATCTGATATCAACAAGAGTCAATACCTATCCTGACACATTCACAATCAGTTTTTGTTTCCTCTTTCGCACCATATACTTCATCACTTATTCAGAAAACTCTTCCTATTGTCTCTCATGTAATCCATATAACGGGATTATGGCTAGATTTTCACCACTCATCTTACCAAGTCAAGTCAATGCCTTACCTCGGGGTTATGGCCAAAGGTTTCCACTTTTTGGTGAAAATTATTCAATCACTAAAAAACAACATATTGTTAAAGTTACAGACTTTATTGACCTGGAGGAGATAGATGCAGATGATGCAAAAATGAGAATCATAGTTCAGATTTTTTCAGGAGAAGTTAAGGTATGGTTCATATCATTAACTGCAAATTCCATAGCCACATCAAATCAGTTGGTAGATGCTTTTATATCCAAATTGGAGGTAAATAAGAATCCATTACAAATCCTTGCTGAATATAAAAATCTAAAAAGAGAACCTAATGAATCAATATAAGACTTCACTGTCTAATTCAATAGATTTTACCATTATATTGTTAATGAGATCAAACCCCATCTAGGGTTAGCCCTTTTTCATTACCCAGATGGTTTTGATCCTAACATGGCCTTTAGTTGTGAGAAAGGAATCCTGCTACATTATAGGATATGCAGAAAAATGAAATTAGTGTAGACACTAATTTGTCTATAAAGAAGTAAAAAATGAAAGGCAAAAGAAGGGTAACTATCAAAGAGGAAGCATCATCCTCTTCTGATGTAAAACTGGACACATTAATAAAAAAAAATGAGAGGATGGTTGACAGGATTCCTATCTTCGAAAGGCAGCCAGAATCACAAGCTATAAACCCTAATTTCAGAGGTCAATAGTAGCTAAAAATCAAAACAAAGACAATCAGCCATTTACAAGATCACCAGGAAAAGAAAAGGATAGTCAAAGGAAAGAAGCAACATCAAAAGATCATGCCAACAAAAGAGACATCACTAAAGAGGTAGACAAATCCACTCCTTTTAGCTTAGAAACTAAAATTTCCAAATTAAAAGTGTCAATACCTTTAACTGAACTTTTCAAGAATAATCGGTATAAGTCCCATGTAGCCAAAATTTTAAAAGTTTATTCTTCGCCTACTATACTTAATGTCGATGATGACCAACTTGAGCTTATCATTAGTCCAACAATAGATGGTCAGTTAGAGGATAGTGAAGTTCCCCCATTCTATCTAAGTCTAAGAAGCCACTAGAATATCCTTCATAATACCATGCTTGACTGCGAGCTTCCCACAATTTGATGCCAAAATCCATTATGGAGAAATTGGGCCTAGATATCACTCGTCCTTATCATCACTTGTATTCCTTCGATTTAGGAAGATATTTTTGTTTAGGTATTATTAAGTATTTAGTAGTTTCCCTTGAGAAATTTCTGGAAAATAATGTCTTGATGGATGTGGTTATGGCTAATATACCACCACGATTTGGTATGTTGTTGTCTAGATCTTGGGGAGCGAAGTTGAAAGGAACTCTACAACTAGACTTCTCTTATGCCACCATCCCATCCCAGGTCCCTAGGTGCTGCACCTTTTCTAGGGACCTCCATTGGTAAAACCAAGACAACCATTGGATTCATAAGGCCCTCTACATCAAATTTTGACTATTTTCACATCAAATTTGAACATTCTGACAGGGATAAATGGCCAAAAACATCCAAAAAATCATGCTCCTGCCCTCTTTTTGAGCCTGGCGTTGCGCTTTTGACCAATCTTGTTAGATTGAATTTTTGGAGGGTCAAATCAGGCTACTTTTGGAAAATAAGCACATATTTTGAAACTAGACAGGACAGGCTTTCCAATGAGCTATTCTAAGCTCAATTTGGACTTCAGGAAGGCCTCCAAAACACACCTTTAAGTTGGGGCTACACATTTGCTTCACGCGTTGTGCATTTGCTTTAGGTGTTGCACTTTTTCCAGTTGCCTGATATGTAACTGATGGATGAAAATGTAATAATGATGCTTTTGAGTTACCTAGGGTTAAATACATTAGGTAAAACTCTTTGAGAGGATGAATGAATCAGTTTCACTAAAGTTAGGGATGAGTCAGTTTGACCACCCTACAATAGAGGTTTCAGTTCAGACTTTTGTGGATCAGCTCCATAACTCAGGTATTCGACCCCTGAGGTTGGGAGAATTTGTGTGATGGCTATATCTTTCACTTATTGACTCATTTCATTGGTTGGAGGTTTTTGTATTGATAAGATACACTAGTGTATTTAGATTTTGGCAGGAATACATTGGATGAGTTGCAACTATTCTTTTGGGATTCATATGGTATTGTATTTTGGCATAGTTTCTTCTTCAATTTCATATGTATGAATTTTTTGTATCTTTCATGTTCATTTTAGGTCTATGATATGATGATTTCTCAATTTTTATAGGCATAAAACATATTTTATGCTCTATTTTGGGAGAATCACCATAGTTTGTTCAGTTTCTTCAATTTAAAAAGAATTCATGCATTTTCATGCTCTTTTTAGCACCTCACCAGTATGTTCCATTTCACCTTGAAACCCTAAAGTGTTAGAGTGCTTACCTACATTTCCCCATTACATATCTGCAATTCTGACCTTATTTTCCCTGACCTAGTTACTTCTTTGACCTAATTCACTCATCAAGCACCTAAATCAAACAATCAAAACCCTTGTGATACTATACCTAGCCTAAAACCTAATTTTATCCAGCCCTCTTAGCTAATATCCCTTGGAGAGAGCCCTCTCCTCCCTCGTAGGGGTAGATACTTGGTAGTTCCTCCATTTGTAACCATCACTTGACACTCTGGTGTTAGATATAGAAATAAATTCAATTCCTTAGCTATATTACAATGAATAAAATTGTTGGTACTACCGTAATCGATCGACACTATTAGCTTTTCCTTTTTAATAAATTCTTCTATCTTGAGAGTTTAAGGAGTGGTAAATCCTACCAATGCATTACAATATATTGTAAGATTCATTTATTCTTTCTTTGTGGTTATTTCCTAGTGTATATCCTCTTCTTTGCATGTTTCTAGCTCCTTTTATTTCTCCTCTTCATAATCTATGTAAAAAATTTCTTCTTAGAACACTTATGACCCTGTATTTTCTATCACAATTGTAACTAAGTATTTTCTCTCTTTTTTCCTCCAGCTATTGTGCTGTCAACCTTGTAGGTTGTAGGAGGCTCAAAGCAACAACACCTCCATATTTATAGTTGTGAGTGGCATACTTCCTTCTTGCCATAATTTTTCTTTCTACTTTTCTTACCACCTGTTAGTCATCGGTAATTTTCACCTATTTTACATGACTAAATTCTTTGTCTCAGATTTCTAGAAATCAAAATTCAAGAATCATTGTGTCTTCTACAAATCTCCTCAGAAAGAAATTTTACCCTATCCCTCCTATTTTGTTTGCTATGGTCAATATATCATCCTATAAGACCCTATACTGGACTAATGTCCCTTACTCTATCCATGATTGCTACTTCTGTCTATAGCCCTCTACCTATGATGCCTAAGCCCTCTTATTTCACAATTTGTTTGGCCAAGTTAAACCAAGTCTTCTCTCCTACTCACAAATGCCTCAAGCACTGTTGGTGTCAAAAGTCTGTCTAGAAATCCCTTCAAAGTAAAAAAAAGATGTCTAGTTATATAGGATGATGGTGCATTAGTAGAATGTATAAACCCTGTATCTTCATTCAAAACCTTGGTTCAAACTTTCAGTCAAAATCCCATTCTAAGACCTTGCAAATAAGTCAATTAGGTTTTCCTAGGTCATGCACCATCATGATTCTCATTCCATTGTATGCACAGGAAGTCAAAGATGAATTCAAAATATCACTTAAGCAGCCTCCAAGGGTGCCCTCCTAGTCCAACATTAAAATATGCAAAGAATAGACTATCATATCCAAGCATTTCTGCAAGGATGCCTTGAAGATTAGTCTAAAGCAATGCAGAGGAAAAAAGGGACACCTAAGAAGGTTCAAAAGGTCATTTGTAGTTGATAAAAAGGTACAATGAATTGGAGGCTACAGGGAAAATCAAGAGCTCATTATATATATGGAAAAAGGACACCTAAGAGAGTTAAAAATTCATTTGCAGTTGATGAAAAGGTACAACAAGCTGAAAGCTACAGGAAAGGTCTTGATCTCATAAAAAGAAATAAATTACTACACATACAAAAATTTGTGCAAATCTCAAAGAGTCACTGACATATGAGCAACATGTCGCATTTCAGCAAAAAGATCATTGTAAAGGTTTTTGGCCTCAAGCATGAAACTAGTAGAGGGACAGCTGCCCTTTGCCACACTCCTGCAAAAAGAAAAAAAGCTATTAGATGTGCCATGAGTTGAAGTAAAAGACTAAGACCACTATCAAGAAAGGAAAATCACACTGAAGAAGAAAACAGTAGGCGTGCTTTGGTTGAAAATACAAATATGTGAATTTTTTTGACAAACAATGGAGAAATAGCTGGGCCACAAAAGCTAAAAGACTCCTCAAATAAATCAGTGGAAACTTTGTTGAGCAAAAGAAATCAATTCAGAAAGATTTTTTCTTTAAAGACTTAAAGGGCAGCTTTGTTTTCTTTTCTAAAATATCCTTAAAAAATCAAAAGTTGGGATAATAAGCAAAATGATCATGGTAAGTGGCAAGGAAAACCTCATTCATCAAACAACAGAGATTGATAAAAATAATTCCGAATTTTCTTCAAGGGTAAGGTCAAAGGGCATAAATCTTGCTGGATAAAAGGACCAACTCTGAGGTCTTAAAAGGTCAAAAAGAAGGGATTTTAAGGCATTATGCACCATTTCACTGACAGCAACAGAGCATCAGCTCAAACCCTGTTTTCCCACAAATAAACAGTCAAATTTTTTTCTCAAAGGATATGGAGGTAAATATAGTGTTTAAAATCACCTTGCACATGAGCATAACAGGATTGAATCATCATAGATCTTATCATTTGCCCACGCTACAAAAGAAATATTGGTAAAAAGACTAGCTCCAAAAAGACAGAGGAAAATAAAAAGTGCAAAATGAGACTTTAGGAAAGAGGGTTTCTTGAGTTTAATTATTTTCAAAAAGGGGTTATAAATGCTTCAACAACTTCTTTTCCCCCTCATTTCAACTTTTTACAAAGCAGAGTGCAATTTTCCGACTTCCAAAGGCGTCCTCAGGCAAAATTTCCTCAGTGATGCGCCCCTGTAGGTGGACGTTGCGCACCTGTAGATCGCTCCTGTGTTATTTTCTTTTGGACGTTGTGCACCTGTAAATGGGTGTTGTGCTCTTCTAATCCCGCTTGATGTGCAGAAATGGCCGCCCACCATCGCCCGATTCTACGTGCAGCATTGCCTAACTGTGCTGTGCTCCGACAACTATTCCCATCGCTCGGCGCCACGTGCAGCTACCGCACGCCAACAACACTGCGCATTCACAATTGCTTCCATCGCCGACACTGCGCTCCTGCAACAGGCGTGCAGTGCTGAACACATTTGCATTCAGGGCTGAACGAGGTGCTACGCTCCTGGCGTAAAAGCGTACACTGCCCAAAAAAGTGCAGAGTCACCCGAAATTGCCCAGAAAGCTCAGAAATGGCATTTTCCTGTTGTGGAAGTCAATTTTAAGAGTTATTATCCCTAAAGTATCACCTCCTCATGATTTTTTAAGTGATAAAAATGCCCAGTGAACTCTAAATTTATGTCAAAGAAAACTTAAAGGAAAAATTGAAAGGGAAGCTTAACCTACTTTTGCCAAGTCTCCTAACCTTGTTTAAAAGCCTCAAAATCTCATTTAGCTTTTCTCCTCATCATTTCACAAGCAAAAAACCTTTCTGTTTAAAATTTGGAAAAAGGGGTGAACAAAACACCATGTCTAAAGAGGAGAAGGTTAACCTAAATGAAGAGACAAGTCCAAGAAAACAGTAGAAGAAGGGAGGGAAGCCCAATAGGTCTGAACCCATAAGCACTACAGAACTAACAGCCTCCCCTTCTATTCTTTCATGTTTCCAAGAGTTAGGGTGTTTTGAGTTCTAGAACAAAGTACAAGAGGTTAAAAACCATCCTCAGTTCACAGAGTTATTTACCCTAAGGCTTCACCGGCATAAAGTACATCTAGCAGGGGTGAGGTTTGAGTTGACCCCCAGTGCTATCTCTAAAGCCACTATAATACCTGGCATAGGAGAAAGCTGGTTTAAACAGAAGCATCTTGACTTGACCCATTATCATCCATTCTTAAAACCTAGTTTTCAAGCTGAATGCAAAGCCATTTTTCCTTTTTCTCATCTATTGGAAATATATGCCCTACTCATGAAGATTATTATGAAATAATTTACCTGTGAGGGTAGGTTCTCCAGAGACTATTCCTATCATATTAGACTCCTCAATTTCACCAAGACTAAGCTACTGCACTTTCCCTACTATCTCTGCAAAAGCATTGAAAAAATGCCCTCCATCAGGAAAAGGAGGCCTCCAGCCCAGCAAATGTCAAGCATGTTTCATCATTCTCTGATCAAGGTAATTGTCTCATACCAATTAGAGCAACAAAGCATTCCTTGGGAGGTCTTTATCACCCATGATGATTTCACCACTTCACCCTCCATCCCTCTGCAAATTTTTCCATCATCTTCTCAAAATCATCCTCATAACCCTCCATCGCCCTCCACTAACCTTGGTTCATCTTCTTCACATGAATCACCTTCCCAAACAAACCTGCTTCATACACCTTCCCCTAAGAAATATGATCAGGAAGAAAGCAAAGATGATCATGATGAGAGCACTGATGGTCATGAAGAAAGCAGAGATGATCATGATGAGAGCACTAATGATCATGAAGAAAGCAGTGATGATCAAAATGAACAAAACATTGAGAAAGAGGGTGATGAAGATGAGGGAGAGTGTGATGAAGATATGGGAGAAAATGATGTAGATGAAGAAGAAAATGAAGAAGGAAGAAATGGCCAAGAAGAAAGCAGTGATGGCCTTGAAGAAAGCAGTGGGGGCCTTGAAGAAAGTAGTGTTGATCATGAACAAAACAGTGAGAGATAAAATGATGAGGAAAAAGGGGATGGCCTAGAAGAAAGCAGCACTGGCCAAGAGCAAAACAGCCAAAGCAGTGATACAGATGATGGTCAGATAAGCCAAAACAGTGTATCTCCTGATGAATAAAATGACACTGAGAACATTACAGCAAACAGTGGCGAAGAAGCAAAAGAAAGCCATGACAGTGGCCAAAATGACAAGGGCGGCCCAGAGACAGATTTTCAAAGTTTTTTCAATGAACCAGGAGATGATTACAAAAGCCCAAAGAATGAAGGCAGTGATGTAGAAAATGAGTTTGACAGTGAAAATAGTAATGAAAAGGATGAGGAGGATAGTCCTAAAGATTAAAATAGGTCAAACACAGATGCCTTTAATGTTGCAGAAACAGAGCATAGCAGTGTTGAGGGTCTTGATAGTGACAAAAGCATGAAAGATGTTAAACATGTTGATCAAAAGAACAACCAGCAGCAAGGTAAAGAGGACATACACATAGAGAGTATTTTTCAAGGAGGAGACAATCCTAAGATTGTCAATAATCAAAGTTTGCAAGCAAATTTTATGGCGCCTTGCACCATTACTTACCAGAGAGGAAGGAGGCATGTGTTTGATGCCTCCAAAAGGCAAGGGGCCATGCACTCCTCCTCAAAAACAGTAAAGGAAAAATTCACAAAAACAGTGAAGGAAAAAGTCACCAAACCAATGAAGGACAAGTGTAAAAAGAAAATAAAGGACAAAGGAAAAAATCCAATAAAGGACAAAGGCAAGAAAACAATGGAAGAAGAGGAAAGAAATCATAAGGAAGAGAGGGAATTTGAACTCATTCACATAGATAGTGATGAGGAAAATGAAACAAGGATAGTTAATTCTCTCTTATAGGACCGTAATGAACAAATCAGATACTTGGAGGTGGAGCTAGAAAGATCAAATGATCTTATTCATTTCCTACAGGTGCAAAACAATCAGATGAGTGGCTAGCTAGCCATTCATGAAGCTTGAGCGCTCAAATACAAGAGAGAATCTCAAAGGTCACAAGTGCAGTTGGAAGAATACATGGGCGCCTATGAAGAAGATGATGAGGAAGAAGGGAAAGCTAGAAAGAGACCTAAGAATATGGGTCTAAGGAGAGCTTTGGAAAAACAGAAAGAGGAAGAAGCAGCCTAAGCCCAACAATTTCCACTCACCGAGATCCTTGCCTTGGAAATTGAACATAACAAAGAAGCATGGATTGAAAGGGAAAATATACATTTAGAGGCTAAATTGGAGAAGGCCAACAAAGACTTGAGCTTGTAAAGAAATATGACTGAGCACTACAAAAAGAGAAATCAGTTTGCAAGGAAAAAGCTCAAAACTGCCCAAAGGAAGGGCCCGACGCCAAATGAAGGAAAATACCAAGATAGGCTTCAAATTTTGGTTCAAGCTTCACTGCAGGTCTCTAAGGACCCTTGAGGGACCCACTCACCAAATTTGGGCAAAATTGAGCAAGTTTTTGTTTTTTGTGAAATTTTAAGCCCAGGAGCACAGCACCCTGGGTGTTGCACTTTTTTCTAGAGAGCTTTCAGAGGGAGAAGCTTACATTTTTTGATTCCCCATCATGAGAGGAGTATTCTCACCAATTTTCAGCTCAATTGGAGTTGTTTTGATCCCCCAAAAGGGTCAAAAACACCCAATTTTTCACCTTTCTGCCCTCTTTTTTTAGCAGGTGTTGCGCTCTTGGAAGCTTTTAATTTTTCCACTTTTTTGGAAACTTTCAAAGGTAACTTTGAGGAAAAAAAGATATATTTGGAAATTATACTTCCACAGCGTTCCAACGGGCCATCACGGAGCCTTTTTCGACATCGAGAAGGCCTCCAAAACTCCATTTCAAAAAGACCTTTTTTGGTGCTGCGCTCCTGAAAAATTTTCAAAATTTGAGACAGAGTGCTGCGCTCGTGTGTGGTGACTGAGAAAATGTGAGTTAAAAAATTTTCCTCATGTATTTCAGAGCCTAAAATTCATTGTTTTTGCTATTTTGGTTCAGAAAATATATTTTGTGCCTTGGACCTTGCAAGGCCTCAAGGACAGGTTAGGATATTTGTTTTTTGCCAATAGGCTTCTAGATGCTCTAGTGAGCTCTCTCCTCTCCTTATTTGTTATATAAGGCATGATTATGTATTTTAAACGGTTGGGACTTGATGTGTTATAGAGAAATACATGGTTTATGAGCTTAGAGAAGATATTTGGTTTCATGAAGTGAATGAATGACTTGTGTGGCTTGATGTTGGAGAAGCTTGCTTGCAGGATTCCATAGCTTGGTGAATGGTGATGCTTTTCTAACTTGTTAGTGTTTTCTTGTCCTCATTTTGATTTAGTCTGCTTGTTTACTATAGATCAGAAAATTATAGGTTGAGATATGCTCATGGAAGCACCTCAAACCTCCTACATGCTATAGCTTTGATGTTTTCTTCTTTTAGTTCATCTTAAGGAATTATTAACTACTCCTTAGGCCTACTAAACTTGTTCTTTGTTTCATGAATGATTAGTATGTTAGCTTATAAATATGATCCATGGTATGCCCTGCTTATTTAAAGTTTTTCAAAAACTTATTATGAATCTTTCCTATGGAATATTGATTGATTAGGATAATGAAAAGAAGCCTTGTTTCGATCTTGCCCTTTGCCCATGCTCATCAACTTTGTTTCCATAGTTCTGGTCATTGACATATGCTATTTAGGAGTTCCTCTCCATAAGGCTGAATTTTTTTTTATCTTACATGCTTTTCAAAATCAAGGTGGATTTCTAAAGTTTAGGATTTTTAATGCTTCTAAGGTACCATTGATCGTTTATCTTGTATAAGTTTATTAGTTTGATTATTGTTCATAGAGATTAATGGTTTTCCTACCTCATGAGTCATTTCTTTCGATTATATACGCAAGATCTCTTAATATCTTCCTCAAACTTAATGTTCATTACAAGTCAACACTTAAGAATCCACTCACCTTGCTCAATTCACTGCACACACTGCCTTAGCATTTAGAAACCGCAGACTTGTATCCCACCCCACAGTCCCTAGCTTGCTCTGATATAGCCCCCCTCATTCCACCTATACTACTTAGTCATCTTACCCCAACAGAAAACAAAAAAACAAATTACACTTAACAAGTAGCCTAAAATCAATTATCCGAAGCAAACAAGTTCACATCCTTCACACAATAGAGAGAGCCCTCTCTGAGTCTAGGAAGGCTAGGTCCCAGACCTGGCTGCATCGGGTTTCGATGTTACCTCATTATTCACATTAATCATAAATCACTTGACACTAACATAATGGCAATGACGGTGGGACTTTGACTCAAAACATCCTACGTATCCCTTAGGAGCTCTCAAAGTCTTAGTTAAACTTAGAAAACTTAAGTATTGTCTTAAGAGTAGAAACTAGCTTTTTCACCATCTTAGAAAAATGATGATTCAGCTATAGGACACTCTTACAAACCTCAGGGCTACATATAGAAACTTAGAAAAACCCCAAAACATTTCTAGATTGGCTTTTTGTCAGTATTGGTGGTGGACCATAGACAACATACCTTCAAAACAACTAAAAATATCCACCTGGCAACTCTACTAGCCTCCAGTAGGCCTTCTAAAATTTTGTTAAATTATTTATAGAGTCCTGTAGGACTACATCAAAACAACCTTAGAAAATCTAGAACCTTAGTCACACACAGGGCGATTTTGATAACACCTAGAGAGGCCAGCCTTCCGAAAACAGTCGTAAACATTAGCCTCTCTAAATTTTGAATTTGAAAACTGGCTCCACGAAGAATCAATACCAGATCTCATCCGTACCCAAAACCTCCTACTATAGTTGATGACCCAGAAAGAATTTTGTGGAAAACTTTTGAAACTAGAAACTTAGCTACTTATAGGACCATTCATAGAGCAAGCTCTGTACCTGAACATCTTACAGCATTGCAAGACCCCTAGTTTGACTTGCACCATACTAGAAACCTTTTTAGAACCAAGTCACAAAATAAAATCAACCATACTGATCTTCAGCCCATAGACTTGCAGCAGAGTCCTAGTGGAGAAACTTCTCTTTCCACACCACCTGATCTACAACTTCTCCATCACTTCGGCTCTTTCCACCCCAAGTCTGCTCAAAATCATTTTATTGGTCCAAGTACTTCTTCCACACCCATTCACACCTCCACTGTGCAAACCATTTCACCTCATAGCATAAATCCTCAGCCTATAAATCCACCATTAGCTCCCACCTTGGCAGCATGGTATGCGCCCCTTGTGTTGCCACAACCTTTGGTACCTTTTCCAAATGATTACCAATACATAATACCATACTTCACCGAGATTGAATCCACTACTGCCCAACAACATGTAGATAGAATGAATGATGCTTTTGATTACATGGAATTAGAAGAGGAAACCATGAAAATGAGAATGTTCGCCCAAAGCCTAGGAGGAGAAGCTAAGAAATGGTTCAAAATCCTAACTCCCAACAGTATTTATGATCTCCCTTCCCTTTACCAAACTTTCATAAACAAATGGTAAATCAAGAAAACCCCTCTTCAAATCCTTTCAGAATATATCAACCTCAAAAGAAACACAGGGGAAAGTGTCCAAGACTATTGCACTAGGTTTGACAATAGTGTTTACAATGCGCTACCCCCAAAAATGAAACCCCCATTAGGCCTATCCTTAGCTAAATTCCCAGAATTTTTTGACCTCGACATGGCCTAACAACTAAGAGAAAAGGAGCCCTTTACTTTAGAAGACATGAAAAATGGAGCTATAAGTGTAGAGGCCAAATTAATTGAAAAAATGGCTAGGCTAAGATCAGAGAAGAGGGTAACATACAAAGAAGACACCATGCCCTCCACCTCTTCATCTGATTCCAAGATGGACAACCTTCTTAGGACCATGGAAAGGATGATGGAAAAAATAAGCATAAACTAAAGGATACCCCCTAGGGACAACCAAACAAATCCCCAAAACAGAAACCAGAATCAAAACTTTAGAAGAGACCCTCCCCAAAACAGACCAAGGGAAAATGATCAACAAATCAGACCACCCTTCCAAGATAACTATGTTGACAAAGGGGAAAGAGATATTGAACAACTAGATGATAATCATCTAAAATTAATAGGCTCTGATAGTGAAGGTGAGGTTTTTCTCACAGAAGAAGAACAAGCTTTTTTCTCCTCAAACCAAGATGAAACAAGCTATGAAGATTCTGAAGATCACGAATTGGGATTAGAAAATGCCATAATGGAAGTCCATAGGCAATATGATCTTAGGAGTAGGAAAAACCAAGATAGCTCCAAGAAAAAAAATTCAGACACTGCTGGTAAGAAAAATCCCGAAAACATTCTTAAAAGAACAGCAAACAATAAAAATACCATGGCTAAGAAAGTTGATCCTAACAAAGATAAAACCAGCCAATCAAGTATTGGTGCAAGTTTCCCTAACACCTCTACTAGTGACCTCGAGAAAACTCTAGTTACCAAAGCCCCAAAACAAAATCAGCAATTTAAAAATGTGGAGAAATTTATGGCTAATAAAACTGATGTAAATATGTCGAAAAATCACGTACCTTTCAGTTTTGAAGGAGAGATCGCGAAATTCAAATTAACCATCCCTCTCACTGGACTGGTAGCTCAGGATATGTACCGCTCCCAAATCTTGAAAGTCTTAAACATAGGAAATGATACCAACACTTTAAATTTGACAGATGATAAACTAGAGTTGTTTGGACCCGAAGTAGATGGAAAATACGAAGAAAGAACCATCCCCCCATTCTATGTTAGCCTAAACATTCACGAAAAAATCCTACATAATGCCATGCTAGACTCTGGTGCCTCTCACAACCTCATGCCGAAGGTAGTGATGGAAAGATTGGGCCTAGAAATAACCAGGCCCTACAAAGATCTGTATTCCTTTGATTCAAGCAGAGTTAAATTCTTAGGACTGATCAAGGACTTATGTGTCAATCTGGCACAAATTCCTACTAAGAGCCTGGTCATGGATATAGTCGTGGCTGACATTCCCCCCAAATATGGCATGCTCTTGTCCCAATCTTGGGGAGACAAACTTCTGGGGAACCTCCAACTTGACATGTCTTATGCTACCATCCCAATTTTTAACCAAACAAGAATATTATACTGGGAATCTCACATGAAGTATATGGTAAGTAGCCTAGATAGACCCAATAACACCCCTATCTACTCCATTCATTCAGATCTAGACTCATTCATCTTGTATAATGAAAATGACCTTGATGAACCAGTAAATGAAGATTGTGAAGAAATAGGCACAATACAACAAACAGATCAATTCCTCTATGATGAGTTCAAAATTCAAACTATCACGATCCTTAAACACCACAAGACAATAAAATTGAAATTGATTTCCTACAAATTGCAAATGAAATGTCAGAAATAAAAATCAGTTTAGAAAAGGAGACAGGTTGCTCAAAATAAAAACAAATCACAAGAACACAACCTCTTCCTGTTGCTCATCCGGAAAAAATGAAACACCCCCACAAAACACAAATCTTTGGGAATTCGGAACAAGACAGTCTGATGTTTCTACCTTACCTAGATACTTCATCATCCAAGAAATTTTACTTTCTAGAACAATTACCAATTTTCACAAATATTGCTACAAATCCCAAAGAAATTTTTGCCGAAGCTGATATAGAGGAAGATAGCATGGGTAAACTTAAGGAGCCTAAAATGATTGAGTTGTCTAAAATCTTATCATTGCACATAAAACTAAGAAAAGCAAGACTGTGCAAAATTGTTCAGAACAATATATGTCAAGAAACTAGTCCAAAACCTTGTAACACAAACATTGGTCTAAAAGGCCCTCCTTTCAAAAAGAATTAGAAAAATTTCGAACAGTTGATTTCACTGAGAAAGAAGGCAAAATGACATAGGTTTTTTATAGAATTTAGGCACCAGAAGAAACCCTTCCAAAGGAACAAATATCTTTTTTCAAAAATAGATCATGTTTCACTAAAGCTAGGAGTTTCTAATCATATGCCATTGCATAATAGTGTTTCAGGTTACCACTAGATGATACCACTTCAAAACATTCAGCTCAAAGATTTTTTCAAATTCACAGGGAGTAGCTTCAAGTTTAAGTCGATGCTTCCTGATCTAAAGAACACCGAAGACACCTTCCAAAAAACTATGTTTCTAGTTTTAAATTTCTTCACTATGGTTTACCTTGATGACATCATCATTTGTTTCAAAAATGATAAAGAATACCCGTTCTACCTAAAGAAAATCTATAACAGAAACAGGTATGGGAATCAAGAGTATAAAAAGAAGCATCAAGCAAAACATGAGTTATTTAAAGATCTTTGGAAAAATCCTTATGCCATGTTTGCAAGTGAAAACAACTATGATCTTTTTTCCCAAAAACTAAATGGACAAAGAGTATCAGAAGATCCTTTTGAAGATAGGATGCTCAAGTATCACTGCTGCAAAGATTCCTATCTTTAATTTTTACTCACTGTACATACCATAGTTTGAAGAAAAATTCAAAAAGAGAGATAACACAAAAACATAAGAAAAGTAGAAAAAGAGGGCAAATTCTAAAAAAGGTACAACCCCATACCCAAAAAATAGTAATACTAAAAGTGTGCAAGTCTAAATGCCACTACTAGTGCAAAATGATGTCTTGTTCAGCTATCTAGCCTAATCATAGTTGAATATGTTTTAAATTTATTGTTGATAAGTTAGTGAAAAGAATGCTGGTCTAAATATTCAAACTTGACTTGTTGAAGAAAATAGATTAGGAGAGAAGATACTCGTTCCACATGCTCAAAAAAGAACCAAAGAGGAAAGTAGGGATAAATAGCAAACTATGTATCCTAGCCCTGATTTTTCTAAATCTTACTTTGTACAAAAATAACATTTGTGTGCAGCTTGTTGTTATGCCACAAACTCATGATAAATCAGTTTGTCTAATCCTGATTTAGTCATGTTTTCAATTTCATGTCTTAGCCTAGTGAATGAAGTCCTGTCAAATAGTTTAAAATTAACAATTGAATAGTATAGGTAGAGAATCAAAGGAGTTCAACAGCTCAATATGAACTCCCGAAAGAGATAAGTGTAGAAGTAGATATTTTGTTTCCATTTTCAAAATAAAATATCAATGGGTTTGCCAGTTCCAGTGCACTCAAAGAAGAAAAAATGTTAGGCAAGTAGGTTGGGTAGGTAAAGGAAAAGTTGAGCTAATCATACTTTTATATTTTTAAAAAAATTACTACTTCAGGGAAAACAGTACCAAAAGAAAAGAGAGAATCCACCCAATGGATGGGGCACTAGTCTTCATAAGCTAGAGATCTGCAATTCTCGACACCTCCTGAAAAGGTGCTGCCCTCCCCAAGTGGAGCCACTGTTAGTCATCAGTAATTTTCACCTGTTTTACATGACTAAATTCTTTGTCTCAGATTTCTAGAAATCAAAATTCAAGAATCATTGTGTCTTCTAGAAATCTCCTCAAAAAGAAATTTTCCCCTATCCCTCCTCTTTTTTCTGCTATGGTCAATCTATCATCCTATAAGACCCCATCCTGGACTAATGTCCCTTACTCTATCCATGATTGCTACTTCTATCTATAGCCCTTTGCCTTTGATGCCTAAGCCCTCTTAATTCACAATTTGTTTGGCCAAGTTAAACCAAGTCTTCTCTCCTACTCATAAATGCCTCAAGCACTGTTGGTGTCAAAAGCCTATCTAGAAATCCCTTCAAAGTAAAAAAAGGATGTCTAGCTGTATAGGATGATGGTGCATAAGTAGAATGTCTAAACCCTGTATCTTCATTCAAAATCTTGGTTCAAACTTTCAGTCAAAAGCCCATTCTAAGACCTTGCAAATAATTCAATTAGGTTTTCCTAGGTCATGCGCCATCATGATTCTCATTCCATTGTTTGCATAAGAAGTCAAAGATGAATTCAAAAGAGCACTTAAGCAGCCTCCAAGGGTGCCCTCCTGGTCCAACGGTAAAATCTGCAAAGAATAGACTATCATTTCCAAGCATTTCTGCAGGGATGCCTTGAAGATTAGTTTAAAGCAAAGAAGAGGCAAAAAGGGACACCTAAGAAGGTTCAAAAGGTCATTTGTAGTTGATAAAAAGGTACAATGAGCTGGAGGCTATAGGGAAAATCAAGAGCTCATTATATAAATGGAAAAATGACACCTAAGAGAGTTAAAAATTTATTAATAGTTGATGAAAAGGTACAGTAAGTTGAAAGCTACAGGAAAGGTTTTTGATCTCATAAAAAGAAATAAATTACTACACATACAAATATCTATGAAAATCTCAAAGAGTCATTGACATATGAGCAACATGGCGCATTTCAGAAAAAATATCATTGTAAAGGTTTTTGGCCTCAAGCATGAAACTGGTGGAGGGACAACTACCCTTTGCCACACTCCTGCAAAAATGCACAAAGCTATCAGATGTGCCATGAGGTGAAGTAAAATACTAAGACCACTATCAAGAAAGGCAAATCACACTGAAGAAGAAAATAGTAGGTGTTCTTTGGTTGAAAATACAAATATGTGATTTTTTTTACAAACAATGGAGAAATAGTTGGACCACAAAAGCTAAAAGACTCCTAAAATAAATCAGTGGAAACTTTGTTGAGCAAAAGAAATCAATTTAGAAAGATGTTTCCTTTAAATACTTAAAGGGAAACTCTATTTTCTTTTCTAAAATATCCTTAAAAACTCAAAAATTGGGATAATAAGCAAAATGATCATGGTAAGTGGCAAGGAAAACCTCATTCATCAAACAACAGAGATTGTCAAAAAGAATTTCTAACTATCTTCAAGGGTAAGATCAAAGAGCATAAATCCCACTGGATAAAAGGACCAACTCTGAGGTCTTAAAAGGTCAAAAAGAAGGGATTTTAAGGCATTATGCACCATTTCACTGACAGAAATAGAGCATCAGCTCAAACCTTGTTTTCCCAAAAATAAATAGTCAATTTTTTTTCTCAAAGGATATGGAGGTAGATGTAGTGTTTAAAATCACCTTTCACATGAGCATAATAGGCTTGAATCATCATAGATCTGATCATTTGCCCACGCTGCAAAAGAAATATTGGTAAAAATACTAGCTCCAAAAAGACAGAGGCAAATAAAAATGCAAAATGAGACTTTAGGAAAGAGGGTTTTTTGAGTTTAATTATTTTCAAAAAGGGGTTATAAATGCTTCAACAGCTCCTTTTCCCCCTCATTTCAACTTTTTGCAAAGCAGAGTGCAATTTTCTGGCCTCTGAAAGCATCCTTAGGCGAAATTTCCTCGGTGCTGCGCGACTTTAGGTGGACGTTGTGTGCCTGTAGATCGCTCCTGTGTTATTTTCTTCTAGATGCTGCACACCTGTAGATGGGTGTTGCACTCTTCTAACCCCACCTAATGTGAAAAAGTGGCTGCCCACTGTCGCCCGATTCTGCGTGCAGCACTGCCCAATGGTGCTGCGCTCTGGCAACTCATTAGGGGAATTTTGAGGTCTAAAATGGGCCTCCTAAGAAAAATGTACAACCAAAATAAAATTTATAAGAACCAATAGGATTAAAGATGATGATGTCAACTATGGGAGATGATTCACCATTTTTAAGTACAAAGGTACAAATATTAAAAAATAATATAATATTAAAATTACTTTTTCAACTCGTATTTTCAACTTATCCCCCAAATTTTTTACTCAAATTTCAAGCAGAATTACTTGTTGGATGCAAAATTTAATTCCTCATCCAAGGAGTACCCATGTTTCATACTTTTGGTGGACTTTGCTACAAAAAAAATGAGAAATACATGAAAAAACATTATTGCAATCACGTTTTTCATGTATTTCTCATTTTTCATATAGCAGGATCCATCGAAAGTATGCACCATGGGTACTCCTTGGATGAGGAATTAAATTTTACATCCAACCAATACACTCGCTTGAAATTTGAGTAAAATCTTTGGGAGATAATTTGAAAATACAAGTTGAAAAAGTAGTTTTTTCTTTTTTTCCTTCTAAAATTGGATTATGTCATCAAATTTTATTTTATTATTTCTACTATTATTTTATAATTTCCTTAGAAGGCCCATTTTAGACCTCAAAATTCCCCTAATGTGTTCCCATCGCCCGATGCCGCATGCATCTCTTGCCTGCCAACAACACTGCGCATTCACAACTACTCCCATCGCCAACACTGCGCTCCTGCAATGGGTGTGCAGCGCTGAACGCGTTTGCATTTAGGCCTGACCGAGGTGCTGCGCTCCTGGCGTAAAAGCGCAGCACTGCCCAGAAAAGTGCAGAGTCACCCGAAATTGCCCAGAAAGCTCAAAATTGGCATTTTTCTGCTGTAGAAGTCATTTTTAAGAGGTATTCTCCCTAAATTATCGCCTCCTCATGATTTTTTAGGTGATAAAAATGCCCAGTGAACTCTAAATTTATGTCAAAGAAAACTTAAAGGAAACATTGAAAGGGAAGCTTAACCTAGTTTTTCCAAGTCTCCTAACCTTGTTTAAAAGCCTCAAAATCTCATTTAGCTTTTCTCCTCATTATTTCACAAGAAAAAAACCTTTCTTTTTAAAAGTTGGAGAAAGGGGTGAAAAAAACACCATGTCTGAAGAGGAGAAGGTTAACCTAAATGAAGAGACAAGTCCAAGAAAACAACAGAAGAAGGGAGGGAAGCCCAACAAGTTTGAACCCATAAGCACTACAGAACTAACAACTTCTCCTTCTATTCTTTCCTATTTCCAAGAGTTAGGGTGTTTTGAGTTCTATAACAAAGTACAAGAGATCAAAATCCATCCCTAGTTGACTGAGTTATTTGCCCTAAGGCTTCACCGACATAAAGTACATCTAGCAAGGGTGAGGTTTGAGTTGACCCCCAGTGTTATCTCTGAAGCCACTAGAATACCTGGCATAGGAGAAAGGTGGTTTAAACAGAAGCATCTTGACTTCACCCATTATCATCCATTCTTAAAACCCAGTTGTCAAGCTAAATGCAAAGCCATTTTCCCTTTTTCTCATATATTATATGCCCTCCTCATGAAGATCATTATAAAATACTTTACCTATGAGGCTAGGTTCTCCAGAGTCTATTCCTATCATATTAGACTCCTCATGCATTTCACCAGGACTAAGCTATTGCACTTGCCCTACTATCTCTGCAAAAGCATTGAAAAAATGTCCTCCATCATGAAAAAGAGGCCTCCAGCCCAGAAAATGTCAAGCCTGTTTTCATCATTCTCTGATCAAGGTAATTGTCTCATACCAATTAGAGCAACAAGGCATTCCTTGGGAGGTCTTTATCACCCATGATGTTTTCACCACTTCACCCTCCATCCCTCTGCAAATTTTGCCATCATCTTCTCAAAATCCTCCCCATACCTCTCCATCACCCTCCACTAACCTTGGTTCATCTTCTTCACATGAATCACCTTCCCAAACAAACCTGCTTCATACACCTTCCCCTAAGAAAAATGATCAGGAAGAAAGCAAAGATAATCATGATGAGAGCACTGATGATCATGAAGAAAGCAGAGATGATCATGATGAGAGCATTGATGATCAGGAAGAAAGCAGTGATGATAAAAATGAACAAAACAATGAGAAAGAGGGTGATGAAGATGAGGGGGAGTGTGATGAAGATAGGGGAGAAAATGAGGTAGATAAAGAAGAAAATGAAGAAGAAGGAAATGGAAAAGAAGAAAGAAGTGATGGCCTTGAAGAAAGCAGTGGGGGCCTTGAAGAAAAAAGTGATGATCAAGATGAACCAAAGAGTGATGATCAAGGTGATGAAGATGAGGGAGAATGTGAGGAAGATGAGGAAGAAAATAATGAATATGAGGGAGAATGTGAGGAAGATGAGGAAGAAAATAATGAAGATAAGGGAGATGATAAAAATAGTTAGAGAGAGGGTGATGAATATGAGGGAGAATGTGAGGAAGATGAGGAAGAAAATAATTAAGATGAGGGAGAATGTGAGGAAGATGAGGAAGAAAATAATGAAGACAAGGGAGATGATAAACAGTGAGGGAAAAGATGATGAAGGCCTTGAAGAAAGTAGTGTTGATTATGAACAAAACAGTGAGAGAGAAAATGATGAGGAAGAGGGGGAATAGCTCTGTAACAAAGTTACAATGGCCAAGAACAAAAAAAAATTGGGCCAAAAGGTGTTGATACAAATGATGGTCGAAGAAGCCAAAGCAATGGGTCTCAAAATAAAGAAGAGGTCTCTAAAGACACAGAAAAAGAGGCAGCCTCTCAACAAAATGGCAAGGGCAGCCCAGAGACAAATTTTAAAATTATTTTCAATGAACCTGGAGATGATTACAAAAGCCCAAAGAATGAAGGCAGTGATGCAGAAAATGAGTTTGACAGTGAAAACAGTAATGAAAAGGATGAGGAGGATAGTCCTAAAAATGAAAATAGGTCAAACACAGATGCCTCTAATATTAAAGAAATAGAGCATATCAGTGTTGAGGGTCTTGATAGTGACAAAAGCATGAAATATGTTAAACATGTTGATCCAAAGAACAACCAGCAACAAGGTAAAGAGGATATACACATAGATAGCATTTTTCAAGGGGGAGACAGTCCTAAGATTGTAAAAAATCAAAGTTTATAAGCAAAATTTATGGCGCCTTGCACCATTACTTATAAAAGAGGAAGGAGGCATGTGTTTGCTGCCTCCAAAAGGCAAGGGGCCATGCACTCCTCCTCAAAAAAAGTGAAGGAAAAAGTCACAAAAACAATGAAGGACAAATTCACCAAACCAATGAGGGACAAGGGTAAAAATAAAATGAAGGACAAAGGCAAGAAAAAAATGGAAGAAGAGGAAAGAAATAATGAGGAAGAGAGGGAATTTGAACTCATTCACATAGATAGTGATGAGGAAAATGAAACAAGGATAGTTAATTCTCTCTTACAGGACCATAATGCACCAATCAGAGACTTGGAGGTCGAGCTAGAAAGATCAAAAGATCTTATTCATTTCCTACAGGTGAAAAACAATCAGATGAGTGGCCAGCCAGCCATTCATGAAGCCCAGGTGCTCAAATACAAGAGAGAAGCTCAAATTTCATAAGTGCAGTTGGAAGAATACATGGACGCCTATGAAGAAGATGATGAGGAAGACGGGCAAGCTAGAAAGAGACCTAGGACTATGGGTCTTAGGAGAGCTTTGGCAAAATAGAAAGAGGAAAAAGCAGCCCAAGTCCAACAATTTCCACTCACCGAGCTCCTTGCCTTGGAAATTGAACATAACAAAGAAACATGGCTTGAAAGGGAAAATATAAATTTAGAGGCTAAATTGGAGAAGGCCAACAAAGACTTGAGCTTGCAAAGAAATATGACTGAGCACTACAAAAAGAGAAATTAGTTTGCAAGGAAAAAGCTCAAAACTGCCCAAAAGAAAGGCCCAGCGCCAAATGATGGAAAATACCAAGATAGGCTTGGAATTTTGGCTCAAGCTTCAATGCAAGTCTCTAAGGACCCTTGAGGGACCCACTCACCAAATTTGAGCAAAATTGAACAAGTTTTTTTTTTTTTGTAAAATTTTAAGCTTAGGAGCGCAGCACCCTGGGTGCTACGATTTTTCCTAGAGCACTTTAATAGGGAGTAGCTCACATTTTTGGATTCCCCATCATGAGAGGAGTATGATCACCAATTTTCAGCTCAATTGGAGTTGTTTTGATCCCCCAAAACGGTCAAAAACACCAATTTTTTCACCTTTTTGCCCTCTTTTTTGAGCAGGTGTTGCGCTCCTGGAAGCTTTTACTTTTTCTAATTTTTGGGAAAATTTCAAAGGTCATTTTGAGGAAAAAAAGGTATATTTGGAAATTAGACATCCACAGCTTTCAAACGGACATCACGGAGCCTTTTCTGACATCGGGAAGGCCTCCAAAACTCTGTTGCAAAAAGACCTTTTTTGGTGTTGCGCTCCTGGAAAATTTTCACAATCTGAGACAGAGTGTTGCGCTCCTGTGTGGTGACTGAGAAAATGTGTGTTAGGAAATTTTCCTCATGTATGTCAGAGCCTAAAATTCAATGTTTTTTCTATTTTGGTCTAGAAAAGATATTTTGGAGGATATTTTGTGCCTTGGACCTTGCAAGGCCTCAAGGACAAGTTAGGATATTTGTTTTTGGCCAATAGGCTTCTAGATGATCTAGTGAGCTCTCTCCTCTCCTTATTTTTTATATAAGGCATGAGTATGTATCGTAAACAGTTGGGAATTGATGTGTTATAGAGCAATACATGGTTTATGAGCTTGGAGAAGATATTTGGTTTGATGAAGTGAATGAATGACTTGTGTGGCTTGATGTTGGAGAAGCTTGCTTGCATGATTCCATAACTTGGTAAATGGTGATGTTTTTCTAACTTGTTAGTGTTTTCTTGTCCTCATTTTGTTTCAGTCTTCTTGTTTGCTATAGATCAAAAAAGTATAGGTTGAGTTATGCTCATGGAAGCACCTCAAACCTCTTGCATGTTATAGCTTTGATGTTTTCTTCTTTTAGTTCATCTTAAGGAATTCTTGATTGCTCCTTACGCCTACTAAACTTGTTCTTTGTTTCATGAATGATAAGTATGTTAGCTTATAAATATGATTCATGGTATGCCCTGCTTATTTAAAGTTTTTCAAAAACTTATTGTGAAGCTTTGGTATGGAATACTGATTGATTAGGATAATGCAAAGAGGCCTTGTTTCGATCTTGCCCTTTGCCCATGCTCATCAACTTGTTTCACAGTTCCCAATAGTTTGATATATGATTTTTAGGAGTTCCCTCTCCATGTATTGAATTTTTTGTTTATCTTATATTTTTCTCAAAAAACTGAATGTGTATTTCTAAAGTTAGGAGTTCTAATGCTTGTATGTACCACTGGATTGTTCATCTTGTATGTTTATCTATTTGAGTATTGTTCATAGAGATTAATGGTTTGCCCTACCTCATGAGTCATTAATTTCAGATTATATACGTTTAAGATCTCTTAGTTTCTTCCCAAACTTAATGTTCATTACACCTCATCATCACTTTAAGAATCCACTCACCTTGCTCAATCATCCCTGCAATACACTCTACTTCAGCATTTAGACACCCTAGACTTATCTGACCCCATAGCCCTATTGATTTGATATTCTCTCATTCCACCTATCCTACTTGATCATATTACCCCAACCCTAAACAAACAAACAAACCTACACTTAACAACTAGCCTAAAATCAATCATCTAAAGTGAACAAGCTCACATCCTTCACACAATAAAGAGAGCCCTCTCTGAGTCCAGGAAGGCTAGGTCCTAGGACTCCAAAGACTGGTATGATGTTACCCTATCATTCGGTTAGCCAATCTGCCAAATCGCGGGACACTAACACCACCTTGAATGCCTTCTCCAATGAATCAAGTTCCAAAAGACAAAACTCATGTTGGATGTTATCCTTGAAAGTATCTATGTAGAAATAAATCCTTTTCTCCTCTAGAATATAATTTACCTTGATATTCAATTTTTCATTGCCCTTAATGTGCTCTATTAGTAACCCATTTTTCCATGAGATTTATCAATTAGGTAAAGAAGGTATTACTCTTTGTATCCTCATAATGTGATGCCCATTCTTTTGAAAAAAAATTCCAAGTGACAATTGATTTACGAGAAAAAATACATCTATACCACACAAATTGATTTTGTTCTAAATATAAATATGCAATGTGTACCTTTTGTGTGTGTGGTACATCATGTAGATCAAAGAATTTCTCTATCTTTAGTATCCATGTTACTGGATCCTTTCCATCAGATTTCCTGATATGTATATTTGGAATGTGGTGGGTCTTAAACCCAATGTTAGAGTATCTAAAATCATATTTCATATTCCTTTTTTCCTCATCTTTATTTTCATGGAGTACTTTGTCGCCACTAGGAAGCATTTCTTGTAACAACTTTGTCAAACCTTCCTTCAAATCTTCTCTGTCTGCTTTTAAACCATTTTTCAAATCTTCCATGTTTCATTTAATTTTTTTGTCTATACCATCCATCTTAGCTTCTAGTTCATTTTTAGTTACTCTTTGCGAGAGTGAAATTTGTTGAACTTGGTCTCGTAATTTTGATATATCATGTTTCAGTTCTTCCTCTTCTTCATGTGTCATAGTAAAGCTTTCTGGTTGCTTACTAGGTGTGTCCATTTGTTTGTTTTGAGGAATTTCATAATCAAATAATGATATATATGCTTCACTATTCCATTTGAATCACTTCAAGCTAATTTTTCAAACAAAATTTATGCAATTTTTTAAAAAAATACATAGAATTTTCTTGCTTTTTAGGAGTTCGATATTGAAATTGTTGTATCTCTATAATTTCAAAGATCCATGGTCTGAAATTTTTTCTTCTGGTATCCCTCTGAGTCTTCTTTCAAACGCCATAATTCTGACCAAGATTAGTGATCCAGGCTCCTTTAGTGTCAGATTCATCCAATACCTTTTATTGCTACGATGTGGTTAGAATTTCATTTAAAAGAGTATAAATGAACATATATGCATGTTGTAAAGAAGAGGGAATAAGAAAACAATCAACAACATAAGAACACAAGACGTTGATAATAGGTTTCACCCAATGTGGGCTATGTCTCCAGGCCGAGTGTAAAGATGGGGTAGGTCGCTTCATATAGTGCTGGAAATGGTGATGATGTACATGGACTATGTTTTCTGTCATACAAGGATATATGCCTTAACAGGAGTGGATTTTCTCACCATGAGACGTTCCACTACAGGAAATCTCACTCACAATAGGCCTCCTATCAGCATGACATAATCTCACACAAGGTTACGATAAGAATCCCTTCATCAAGGTCACATAGGGATCGCAATAAAACATAACAATCCATGGTGAATATATCTCACATGAAGTAGAAACATAGATCCTGCAACATGCATCAACCAGGGATCTAAACAACATATTACATCTCACAGAAACTTATAAAAGAAGCACATGACATAAATATTGCGTATACTTCAAACCCTAAAGTTGGTTGAAGAAGTGGGTGCTCAATTGCTGAATCTAGTTGCACCATCAAATTTGTGGCATTGAGAAGCTCTTCTGCTGAAATAGACATCATCTTTGAGTTCCTATCACCGAGAGGAGTAAAATCGACATAAAATCTGTCAATTTCTGACTCTGGAAAGTTTTGGACCTCAAGTAATCTTTTTGATGCCCCTCATTATTCTCTAGGAAAAGTTCCACCCCTCTGGCCACTCATGGTTCCACCCCTGTGATAAAATATATTAATCTGGAAATATGTGCCGCTTCTTTGTTTAGAGCTTCCACTAGTCTGCTCTTCCTGGGCACATCTGAGGGTGATGTTAAAATATCGATGTGATGATAGATTATTCAACATGAGCTCGTTCAACTTGTTGGTTAGGGTGGAGGCCTTAAGGCACACCTCCTGCTCGTCAACCAAGGTTTGAATCCTACATTTTTTTATTTTGGACGCGTTATTTACGTTTCTTGTTGGCACATATTTTTTTTATAAACGTTACAAATGGTGCGTATTACATTTTAAACATGGTTTGTTGGATTTTTTTTTATCACCACATATTTTCGATGGTTGGTTTGTAATTACCTTAACCATAGGTTTATATGGTTATAACCTTATTAGTCCCTGCCTTGCAGGACTATAGTGATCACTTGGTCGTTGACTGAGAATTAAACTATTTTTTGACCAAAACTTGTTTCTTCCTTATCCTAATTTAACCAAAGTTATAAAAATTTTATGGTGACAATTGAAATTTTAACCAAACTTTTCAGCGCAAAAACTTCGACCTCTTATTGGGAACGTCACGTGTCCTGATACAAGAATTTTTGGGCAATTTGTTTTATATCCAAATTTTTTTCTAATTCACTGCATTTTATATCTAGACTTTTTCTTTGTATCAAATTTTTTTCATTTTCTATCGAAGCTTTTCTTCTTATCCAAAGTTTTTTGGATTGGACACTTGATGTCCTTCCAATGCGATTTCCACATGGCTATCTGCATGGAACCTCTTGCACCTATTGCCACCTCTTCAAGAACCTCTCACCACGTCTTTAACAACCAAAATCTGTCACCACGTCGCTTCTCCCACTAATAAGTATATTAAACCCTACATAACCATTATATCAAATTATGCATATTAAACCTTTCCTTTTCCCTCCATTTCTGGATTTGTTGTTTCCTTTCCCTTCCTTTTCCATCCTATTCTCCTGCTTTTATGCAAATACGAATTGTTTGTGGTCGAAATGTTACTAGAGGTATGACTGTGGAACTGAATGCATCCCTCAATTCCACAACTCCTTATCAAGGAGTACTGCATCCATCTCTCAAATACTGTGAACTATTTCTGCCCGATGGGATGGACTACTCTACCACATATCCTTCACTCATGAAAATCGAGATAGAAAATGAAAGGGATAAGACCCAGGATGTTGCAAGAAGATAAATGTTAGCTCCCGCCCTGTAAGGGAAAGTAATGAGTATCATTGCTACGTGAAAGCCATTCTATTGAATTAGATAGAAAGATAGGAGTACTCTCTCTCTTTCTTTTGCCCATGCTTCATTTCATCTCTGTCCTCCATGGTGTGTATCACATCAAATATGTTGCATTCTGATCTGCTAGTGAGGTGAGCATAGTAGTACACGGCCTTACCGAGGTTCCATAAGTAGCGGACGATAATATCAACCAGAGCTTCAAGGGAATATTGCTGGAAGAATTGGAACCCAAAACATTCACATATATGCGCCATATCAATTTGAGCAACCGCTCGTCCGAAGGCATCAATTCCTCCATTGGGCTTTTTCTCATTTTTTTCAGTGTCTGTGTCTTTGTTTCCCGCGGTGGTGTTGTCGGTATTCCTCCATTGGTGGGAATCCTCGTTACTGAATCATAGAAATTGGTTCAATGGGGTTTTCTATGTTAAGACCCTACTAAGGGCTTTGGGTCCACCCTCCTCAGTAAAGTACAATGAGTAAGCGCACTATATCGAGGAAGCAGATAGAGCTTCTTTCCACATGGTTCATGCACACAATATTATCCAGGTTGACTTGGATCATAGTGACATTTATATTTTTTATGTTATTTCTATCATTACTATTTCTGCCATAGTTTCTCCGTAATTATTTTTTCAATTTCTTCCCAGCTATATAGACAACGATTTATTTTTATTTTAATCGGTTTGTGCGAAGGCTATTCCATTATTGGGGGTAGCTCATGACTGACTACAACGTCTATGTATGCAAGTAAACATGCTGCTCGCACTCCAGCTACGTATTAGGATCTTATTCAGGCTCCACAACATTTCCCATTGTATCTAGCATGTAATAAACGATTGAATGAATGAAAAAATACATTATAAGTAAATTAAACACAAAAAAGTTATGAGTATAAAATTATCACATTTCAACCATATTATGATTTTTTTTTATGACTAAGTGAGGTTGCATTGAAATCGGCAGGGACTAACGCTACGTAGTTACCCTGGTTTAATATTATAACCACTTTACCATATATATAATAACCCATTTGTATTTTGAAAATTCGCTTTTTGTTGTTTGGGTTTTCAATAACCATATTTGACTATGGTTAATATATTTTTGTCATATATATTTTTGTTTGAATATTTGATTTGTAAACTATATTTTATATATTTTTTTCTTTAAATGTATTTTGTTATATAGGTATTAAAATAACTATTTTAAAATTAAAAATGATTTTGTTGGTTTAATAACCATAGTTATTTTTAAATGATTTTTTTTTTGTCCTTTTGTGCAGGGGTAAGGAGATAATGATTGAGTGCCATGTTTCAATGGTTGATGGACTGCCATGTGGGTCCTACCTGCTGATTGGGATGCCATGTGGCACACTATAGGCCCCACTTCTTCCTTGTCTTGTCAAAATTTGAATAGATCTATATCCCTCAGACGAGCTCGGATTTGAGTCTCGTTCACGCCGTTGGAATTAGGGCGACAAACAATACAATCTTGTCCTAGTTTGAGAGCATTCTGACCACTTTGATGTTTGACCTATTCTGAGCCCTCTTGGACTTCTGAGTGTGTTTGGAGACACCTGGATCAATCCTCCCCACTGAGGAGCTTTGGGTCCACCAAAAGAATGAACATAATATGCAACCACTATGTACATTTTCTATACCACAAGTGTCCTGATAGGTCACCCTTCGTTCTCCTTCACCTTTGTCTTTCGGAGGCATAAGTGATTAACTCACACCTGCATCCTCTGAAACCTGTAGTACAATATTTTCCAAATTAAATGCTTAATTAAGTGACTAATATATGACCCAATAATTCCCCACACTTGCCACGATTTTATAATCATACTCTATGTTCAAGTTTACATCAAATGGAAATAATACCCCAGCTATCAAGACAAGGCCAAAACAACATTGTTGCTTAACAAGTGCTGGAAAATAAATCATCACTTATACATTTTAAATTGAAACAAATTATTTACAAAGTAAGGCCATGACACACTACCACACCTAGAAAAACCATCTCTCACTTATCAAAGTGAATGGGTCATCTCCTTGTGGCGTACTCGGTTTTCAAACAAATATTTCAATTGGTTTGCGCATGAACGCTTTTTCTTTGAGATTTTTCTCTGGATGGAGCCGCCAACATGTGGCTCTTTGATGACCACCTTTGTCGCAATGACTACAATGAGTCTTCTTCCTCCAAACCTGCTTTACCCTCTTCTTTCCCTATTGTGTAGAAGGCCTTTCACTCCTTATCCTCTTTCGTGCTACCATTCTTTTCCAGCACTCAACAAATACATGGTTATGTAAACCACAAAAACTACATTCTTTTTATGCCATTATTTATGTTCATTATTAGTATCATGCTTGTAATCAAAATGAACATTAGAATACCGAGACTTGTTATACCTTTCTTATTGGTCTCTAGTGCAATCATGGTGATAAGAGCTTGCCTCGGATCTTTCTATGCAATGTGCATTGTCATAGGATGATGGTAAAGTGTTCCCATCATTCTCTTTCCCCAATGGTTTCAACCATGTATTGGAAGCTCATGACACCTTCGAGCTATGTAATTTAGTGTATCTCAAACCTATGAATCGAGGTCTCTGCACAACCTCCAATGGCTGAATTATTCCTTGGCCATTAACACCAAGTCCTCCTCCTTAGTACCCCATCCTGGTGAGGATTCTCATGCCAGATCCTGTAATGAGTATCTCCACATTTCCAACAGAAATGATAGCATGTGAAGATGAAACTAAAGAGCAATCAAAATTGTTTACTTCAACTGTCAATTTGGAAATGGGTGATGATGGATTCTTCAAGCCTTTGTTGCGCTTCAACTCCTCCAAGGCATCTTCTGTGGCTCACAAATAAAGTTGAAATCTCTTCTTTTCCTCTTTATCTTCTTGTAGTAGCCTCCTTAATTCAGCATTCTCTTCCTAAATACTCTGGTTGATCTCTTCATCTGAATGATGAGAAGACAATCAAGGCGATGACGAAGGTGCATAAGCACTGGAAGATGTGGACGAAGCATCGTTCTCTGATATTTCTTTCTCCTCACCCTCTATTCTCTTCTCATAAGCATCATACATTATGTCCACCAATTTAGACATCTTGAGCATGGCCTCATACATGTCTTTGTCATGATCAATTCCTACACATTAAATAGTTGTTCACGCTTGCAATTTACTTCAGCGAGAATACCGCTTTGATACCATCTTGATCTGGGTTCCTTCAGTGCCAGGTTCATCCAAGCCCTTTTACTTCCTTGATGTAGTTATAATTTCATTTAAAATAGCATAAATGAACATAGATGCATGTTGTAAAGAAGAGGGAACAAGAAAACAATCAGCAACATAAGAACACAAGACGTTGATAACGAAGTTCACCCAATGTGGGCTACATCTCCGGGCTCGGTGTCAAGATGGGGTAGGCTGCTTCATATAGTGTTGGAAATGGTGATGATGTACATGGACTATGTTTTATGTCATACAAGGATATATTCCCTCAACATGAGTGGCTTGTCTCACCACGATACGTTCCTCTACAGGAACTCTCACTCACAATAGGCCTCCTATCAGTATGACATAATCTCACACAAGGTGACAATGAGGATCCCTTCATTAAGGTCACATAGGGATCTCAATAAAACATAACAATCCATGGAAAATACATCTCACATGAAGTAGAAACATATATCCCGCAACATGCATCAATCAGGGATCTAAAAAACATATTACATCTCACATCAAATGATAAAAGAAGAACATGACATCAATACTGCATATACGTCAACCCCTGAAGTTGGATGAAGAAGTGGGTGCTCAGTTTCTGAATTTGGTTGCACCATCGAATTTGTGGCATCGAGAGGCATAAAATCGACTATCCATAATTTGGAATCTGACACCATCACTCCAATCTAGAAAATGGCCCAAAATTGGAAGCTATGTTGCTGAAACGGACATTGCCATTGAGTTCCTGTTGCTGAGACGTGTAAAATCAACATAAAATTTGTCAAATTCTAACTCTAGAAAATTTTGGACCTCAAGGAATCTTCCCGATGCCCCTCATTATTCTCTAGGCAAGGTTTCACCCCTGCAATAAAATATATTAATCTAGAAATCCACGCCACTTCTCCATTCAATGCTTCCGCTGGTCTGCTCTGCCTTGGCATATATGAGGTTGTTGTTCAAATACCCCGATGACAATGGATTCTTCGACATGAGCCCGTTCAGATTGTTGGTTGGGGAGGAGGCCTTAAGGCGCACCTCCCACCCATCAACCAAGGTTCGAATCTTGTAATTTTTTATTTTGGGTGTGTTATTTACGTTTCTTGTTAGCACATATTTATTGTATAAACATTATAAATGGTGCGTATTACATTTTAAACATGGTTCGCTGGATTTTTTTAACACCACATATTTTCGATGGTTGGTTTGTAATTCCCTTAACTATAGGTTTATATGGTTATAACCTTATTTAATATGATAACCACTTTACCATATATATAATAACCAATTTGTATTTTGAAAATTCTTTTTTTGTTGTTTGGGTTTTCAATAACCATATTTAACTATGGTTATATGGATATATTTTTTAACATATATTTGTCATATATATTTTTGTTTTAATATATGATTTGTAAACTATATTTTATATAATTTTGTTTCTTAATGTATTTTGTTATATAGTTATTAAAATAACTATTTTAAAATTAAAAATGATTTTTTTGGTTTAATAACTATAGTAATTTTTTAATGATTTTTTTTTTTGTCCTTTTATGCAAGGCCAAGGAGTTAATGATGGAGTGCCATGTGTCAATGGTTGATGGACTACCATGTGGGTCCCACTTTCTGATTGGGATGCCATGTGGCACACTGTGGGCCCCACTTTTTCCATGTCTTGTCAAAATTTGAAGAGCTCTATATCCCTCATACGAGCTTGGATTTGTGTGTCGTTCACGCTATTGGAATCAGGCCGACGAACACTACAATATTTTCTTGGCTCGAGAGAGTTCTGACCACTTTGAATTTTGACCTCTTCTGAGTCCTCTTGGACTTCTGAGTGTGTCTGGATCCACTTGGATCAATTGGATTCTTCAAGGAAACTTTATGTCAAATCTCTCACAAAGACCTCATTATAGACAAGTTCAGTAGAGAAAACTTGTACAGAGTGCCACGTGTCACTATTTCAACCTCAAACTCTGAAAATGAAATTAAAAAACACTACATTCCTTGCACTTTTCATCAACATTTATGAAATTCAAATCTAATGCTCAGAGAAAAGTTGTGAATATTTTCCCTAGGTCACCTGTTTGAGATTGAATTCTCGAGCCTGCAAAAAACCCTAATTTCTTCAGACCATAAATCATAAAATATAGTAAACCAAGATCTAAAATTTGTACAGGAATTTCATTAATATTTCAGCTCCATGTGACCAAACTTTCTGCTTCTAAATAATTGTAGAAAATAAGTAATAGCGAAAATACAAAGATGAAATATTTGAAGTAGTGAAACCCAAGAATCCAGAGCTCAGATTCCAAATTTTATTTATCCAACTCACAAAATAGAAGAAAATATAGATATGATTTTAAGGGGTCATAATATAATCAGAGCCTACATAACAATAATAATGTAAGGGCACAAAAATAAAAATATCGACCTTCTATGGGGCACAACAATAACAAAATGGGGGCTACATGGTCACAACAATAACATTAAGAGGTCTACACCAACAATAACAATAAGGTAGCTACACTAGTATTATAAGGACCTAACAGACATTGGGCCATGGTTGATTTTTATATTGAGAAAAGCTTTGTCACAATGTGACATTGGACAATGGTCGACCATGATTATAAACCTAAGGGGATTATATTTAAACCTAAATATTAATATTACAAACCTTATGAATAATATTATACCATAGGAATATTTACCCTTAGATTAATTAACCCAAAGGATTGATATTATAAACCCAAGGGAACATTATTAAACCCAAGGGATTAATATTATAAACCCAAGGTATATAAACCCTAAGATAAATATTATAACTCTAAAATAAATGTGGTTGACCATGGTTGTTTTTCATATTGAGACAATATTTGTCATAATGTGATGTTGGACCATGGTTGGCCATGGTTGAACATGATTGACCATGGTTGATGATGGTTGACCATGGTTAATTTTCATATTGAGACAATCTTTGTCACAGTATGGCATTGGACCATGGTTAACCATGATTGATTTTCATATTGGGACAATCTTTGTCACAATGTGACTATGGACCATGGTTGACCATGATTGACCATGGTTGACCATGGTTAACCATGGTTGATTTTCACATTAAGACAACCTTTGTCACAACGTGACCTTGGACCACGCTTGACCATGGTTGATTTTCATATTCAGACAATCTTTGTCACAATACGACATTATACCATGGTTGACCATGATTGATTTTCATATTGAGACAATATTTGTCACAATGTGATGTTGGACCATGATTGACCGTGGTTAATTTTCATATTGAGACAACCTTTGTCAGAATGCAATGTTGGACCATGGTTGACCATGACCGAATTCGATATAGAGAAAATCAGATGATAAACCCTAAGACAAATATTATAAACCAAGGTATATAAACCCTATGATAAATTTTATAAACACTACCATGGTTGATTGACATATTTAGACAATATTTGTCCCAATACGACATTGGACTATGGTTCACCATGGTTGACCATGACTGATTTTCATATTGAGACAATCTTTATCACAATTATTTTTCACAAAAATTATTTTACTTTAACTACTCATTAAATTTACCTTGATTATACATTAAATTTACGCTGATTATACATCAAATTTATTTTAATTTGATTTCACTTATAAAATCTAATTAAAATAAATGTTATATTTATATTTATTTATTTTTATACTATAATTAATTAATTTCTATATTATAATTAATTGTGTTTATTTTTATAGTTATAGGGTTTAATATATTTGTATTTACATTATGTATATATTAATATTAATTATAATGAAATTAAATTAAATTAATTATCTCTATATTTGAGTTTATGTTTATATAATAATTATAATTAATTATATTTTTATCAATTTAAATAAATATATTATAATTGTAATTATTTATATTTTTATGTTTAATAATTATAATAATTATAATTGATTAAATATTTTTAATGACAATTAATTAATTATCTATAATAATTATAATTAATTATAATTGTTAAATGATGAGACAATTAAACTATAATAGAACTATGAGATAATATTAAATTATTGTCAATATAGTTAATTATATTTAATTAAATTACTTATTTTTGTATTTGAATTTATGTTTATATAATAATTATAATTAATTATTATTAATTATATTTTTATGTTTATAATTAATTATAAGTATTAAATTATGAGACAATCTTTAATAGAACTATAATAGAATTATAAAACAATATTACATTATTGTCAATATAATCAATTATAGTTAATTAAATTAATTATCTTTGTCAATATAATCAATTATAGTTAATTAAATTAATTATCTTTGTCAATCTAATCAATTATAGTTAATTAAATTAATTACATTATTGTCAATATAATCAATTATAGTTAATTAAATTAATTATCTTTATATGTGAGTTTAAGTTTATATAATAATTATAATTAATTACATTTTTATTTATCTAAAATAAATATATCTTTATTATAATTAATTATATTTTTAATTAAAGTAAAAACTCATAATTAATTAAATATTTTTAATTATAATTAATTAATTATTATTCATTATAATTATAATTATTCAATTATGAGAAAATCTTTAATAAAACTAGAATAGAACTCTGAGACCATATTAAATGATGGTCAGTATTATTAAATTATTGTGCTATAAATTATTAAGTCAATAATTAATATGGTTGACTTAATAATAATATTTATATGTCATGATAACAATCGATTATGCTCTTAACAATGTGTCGATACTTAAAATACTTATATGGTCATTATAGATATTTCTTATTTGAAATATTTATGGAGAATTACTCATTCTACTCTTACCAACACAATTATTGGCATAATATGTCTCCTTTGGGTTTTTATAATATATTTTTTCCTTTTTCGATTTCCCAAACTTTTTCTTTTAAAGTTATGGGATGTTACACCTATATAGAAACTCTGCACATCTTTATGTGTTTATTTTCCCAAGCAATTTAAAATTTACTTATTTAACATTTTTACAAGTATTTACTTACTTTATTTGTGAGATTACAAATATATGTGTCTATATTAAATCCAAAATTTGTCATGCATTCCAAAAAAATCAAATTGGTTTGATTATAATATTTTGCAATATTTAATTTCATATTATATATTAACTCATTAATATTAAATAATAAAATAAATTTAAATAATAATAATAATAAATTACACTTTACAAAATTATAGAAACGTTGTTATGGTTGATAAATATAAACCTACGTTGAAATGAAAAGTTTATATGATATTGCAATATTGTCAGCTATTACCAAAATCCCACAAAAATATAAAAGCATTAGTTATATTTAATCAATCACTTCACTTCAACGGATGTTTACACATCGTTAAAATTGAAACCATCTATCATTTTAAAGGAGGTGACGACAACTCAGGCTTACGGAGGACCTTTTACTTTATGGAATAGCTAGTTCATTAGTGCTATTAGGCGGTTATATGCCTCAATATTAACAACACACTTAATATGTTGATAGACTCAGACATGTGATGTGTAGCATATAAGATTGTGAGTTGGGAAAAAATTATCTATAACATGTACCAATGATCTTAGGGATAAAACTATTGAGTTCATGAATTGCTCCATGCATATATAAAAAATAATATCAACATATTATCAATATAAAAAATAATATTAACATATTATCAATAGAATATATTATATTATTTTATTTTTTAATTTCGTATCAATTATATACATTGTAGATGAAAAAATTGTAATGTAACTATTTATGTTGTGATTACATGTATTTTCCATGAAATATTGAATAATTGTAGCATAGATCACATTCAATTCAAATATATAAGGACATTCGCTACATTATTTGTACACATATGCAAAACTTATGCAATGATAGGTTTGATTTCTCAGGTAAATTTCCTTTATGATACTGAAAGTTTGAATGCGTGTTCAATGAGGGATAATATTTATAAAAGAAAACAGACTAGAACGTGCATGTGGTCAATGAATGACACCATAAATATCAATATATTTATTATGGAGATTAATGAAAATGGGCATGTCCATTTCCATCATTACAAAAAATTTCAAAACTAATAGAGAATAGTTATCACTCACGGCTAAATATTTATATATTTACCTCTTTAGTAAGGTTACCATTAGCCTTAAGCTTCTGGAAAGATTGAATGCATGTTATAAAGTGTTGATTATGTGATTGATACAAATATATCTCCCAAGGGTTTTTGGATCCTCCATCGCACAAATGTGGACATCTCTTAATAATATCACTTCTACGCTAGCGAACACCCCATCTTTATACACCATGCCTGCTCAAACCTAATAATTTCCTTATGAGGTCCAATATATTCAAATCATATTTTATCAAATGCATTATGTTGGAAATGATGTTAATACTGAGATGGGGGTGAATAAGTATTAAGGCCAATTCAACTTTTTCTATCAATTTATATTTAACATTTAAACTTGGAATCCATTAAATGAGGGAAATTAACAACATCTCATGTGCAACAACATAAATCAACACATGAACACATGCACCAACAGTAGCATACACACTGGACATAGAGATTTAAATGTAATTACAACAACTACTCTATTACATCAATGTTTGTGAGCCACCACTCATAGGAAGCACCAAATCCCTTTGATTGTTTGCTAGCACCCACTAGCAGGAAGCACAAGCTCCCTTATTCTGCAGACACCTCATCAACTTACCAAAAGCACTATGTGAAGCACCAAATTCATTTATTTATTGTAAGCACCAACTTTCAGCTCCTTGGATTATGCAAGCACCAACTTGCAAGAGGCACCAACCTTCAAGCTTTCTTCAGATACCCTCTAGAGATGGAAGCACCATCTTCTTGTATGCAAGCTCCAACCCATGCTCTAAGGGAACTAATTTTCACTGTAATTGGGAGAAACTCTACCTGATTTCATCTACTTTTTATCCTCTACATTTAGCCCTATGATTTTCTCAACAACCTTCAATTTTTGGTCCTTTTTTCTACTCAACGGAAATCACTCATAAAAATCCCTGCAACACTTTTTCCACAATGCAACATCATGCATTCTCACTTAGATCTCTCTGCTCTCAGCCCTCTTCAATTTTACAAGCTCTCTCAGCCTCTCATAGCAGCACTAGCACACTCTAGGCCTATTTTCTCTACATAAGCACTCTCAGCCTCTTCTTAGCAGCCCAAGCACTATTGCTCTCTTCTCAGCAGTGCACACTCACTCAGATATCTCCACTCAGCTCATTGGCAGCAATGATTCTTCCCCACTTGCCCAATCACAATCATGGGTTTTGTTTCACTGAAACAAAGTGATCAATGTTTCTTTGGCATCCATCACTCTATCATTCACACTATCAGAGTGTACTTCTTCATGGCTCTCCATCTTGATGTTGCTTCTGGATACTTGCCACTCTAGCACCATTAAATGGAGGAATGGGCTATGATCACTCCTCCATACTGAGAATCAAATCCTAGTATTACATGCAAACTCAAGGAGTACCATCATTGAATTTTTCCTACTCAAGCAACATGGCACTCTAGTTCTCTATAATGTATTTAGCATATAATTATTAAGCTTGGTCTAACCCTCATTACTCCTAGTCCAATTTCCTATTTTATCTCTTCATGACATGAGGAGCCCTCACGTATGGTGATTCTGCACCTAGCCATCTTTCCAATTCAATCCTTCTCAGCATGCAAGGGAGCTCAAGCATGAATACTCTAGAGTCAACCACTTCCTCTGCAAATCATGGTCTTATTTTTTCTTCAAGCCTAGATTTTATGCAATGACCATTATTATAGGAACCAAATATTATTCATGTATTTACTTAGCAATCCTAGGGTTCTACTAATCCAGCTATGGCTATGACTAATTATGGAATACTCGCCAAATCTAGAGAACTTCTCTCCAAAGCTCCTAACTCATCTTGATTCTCAAAGGCACTATGCTCTTAACAAGTTTTTGACCCATCCATGCCTACATAGCCAAATTATGGCAAATATCAAAGTTGGTGTATCTACTAAATATGGCACATAGTGCCCAAGATCTACTGACTCGTCACACCATACATGTTCCCCCAATGCTCTTTACTATAGGCCCAAATATATTTTAACAAAAATTTCTTACAGATATGTCAAAATGCATTAATCTCTTTCTTTGTTGGCCCTCTATCATACTCTTCCACCGTAGGACCAAGTGTTGTGACCTTCGGCTAAGCCTCTACACGCTAAACCTTTCAACCAGCCTCTAGGGGCTAAATTCCCTTTATAATGTTTTTCACGCCCTTGGTCACATAACAGCACAAAAAATTATCTTGGGCTAATTATTAGCCTTCATCTTTCTCCTTCAAGATTATGTGTCAAGCTGGGACTACCCATTGTACACATTGGGCAACCAAATTCCTACCAGGATGATATGTGGAGCCACTTCTTCTAAAGCCTTCAAGAGCTTGTTTTCCTTTATAAACCTTCATGCCCTTGGTATTCATTAATTATAAGAACCACTTCTTATAACTAAGGCCCAAAGCTCCCTATCCCGGTGCTTTCTTAAAATTCCTTAAAAAAATGTTACGGGGGTTTTCGACCTCCAGACTATGCTCACTGCCAGGGAGACATCATGCTAATGTCATCCATGCTAAGTTTCAACCTTTGATAGGTCCATGTGGCGGCCATATATCTCCCTTTTGGGTACCCAAAAACACAAAAATTGCTTATCACATGTCCAACATTATTTCATGCTAATTTTATCTCCGATCAATAATATGTTTCCACCTGTCCTGTCAAAGGAGAGAAAAAGGGTCCCTCAAACCTTAGTTTTGCAAGTGATTTCCTTCGTAAATGGTTTTATGCATGAAGTTAACTATTTCCAAACTAATGCCATAATCCCTCCATCCCAAAACTTTTAAGAAATTCATTTAATAAAAATTTATGGGGTTCTGACCTTCCTTGATTCTAACCCCCGAGGATTTCGACCCTCTGAGATTCTGAACTTCCAGGATTTCCCCCCGCAACCCATGTTGCATGCCATCCCAGGTTTTCTATTAAATATACTTTTGGGGTTCTGGGCCTTCTAGGGTTCCGAAATTCTGAACCTTTGACCTTCCAAGATTCTTACCTTTTGGGGTTTCGAGCTTCCCACTTCCCCGACTCATTGTAATCTCGTAGCCTTTTTAAATAAGCTTCTGGGCTTCCAACCTTCTAGCTTCCAGGGTTTTAGGGACTGCTTCTAAGGACTTAAGGTCCTAACTTTTTTTGACCATAACTTTCGATTCAGAGTGCCATTTGTAGACTTGAACATACCATTGGAAATATTTGACTAGGTTCTTTCAAACTATACCATTTCCATGAGCCTTTATGTTGATCTTCTAATGTAGAGGTGCCTCATAGTTTCTCCCATAATTATTTTTCAATTTCTTCCCGGTATAAATATAGACAACGATTTATTTTTACTTTAATCGGTTTGTGCGAAGACTATTCCATTATTTGGGGTAGCTGGTAATTTGACTACAACGTCTATGTATGCAAATAAACATGTTGCTCGCACTCCATTTACGTATTAGGATCTTATTCGAGGCTGCTCAACATTTACGATTATCTCATTCATGTAATAAACGATTGAATGAATGAAAAAATACATTATAAGTAAATTAAACACAAAAAAGTTATCTAACATAATATATTGTTTTTTAATTTTTTTTTTTAAATTTATTATCGAATGGAGATTAACATAACAATTTTTAACAAAAATTGGATATTATTTTGAGGCATTGGATATTATTTTGAGGTATTAAACGACAAAATATAAGCATTATTTTTATATTATAATCAACAGAGCAGAGTATAATATATTGTGACCGATATACTTAGTATAACTCAAATACAGTTTTGGCAGTAATTTTATATATCCTGCCATTTGTTTAACTCAAATACGGTTTTAGTATTATTTTTATATATTCGGCATCACTTTCGAGAG